>JAMZEH010000064.1:2392500-2562500 GCA_024699665.1 Ostrea denselamellosa | reverse complement strand
AGGAAAGATTCATCAGCAAAACCTCCGGCAAAAGAAAGAAATGAAAAAATGTGAGACCTTTGAAAAAACTGAGGATGAAGAGGCCACATGAAAAACATATGGTAACAAATGTACCTGAACAGCCTCAGCCCTATGTTCGCGTATTTTGTACAGATAATGTTGCCGTGGTTATAACTCTGACAAAACATTTGTGTATTTAAATTTTTGTAAATTTTCAAATCTTGCACGAACTACAATTGCTCTGGAGTAATTACTTAATTGTTAAATATATACACTTTATCTAGAACACGTTTCGCGTTTAGTTAAGTGTCAGTTGTAACAAATTGCCTTATTAAAGCTAAAAAATGGCCTCGTCACATGCTAGTTAGAGTCATTCGTTAATGTCCTTTATATTTTGACTGCACAGTTTGTCCACTATTTCAAATTTCATGAATTATTCACATACTATACGTTCAGCCATTTAACAACAGAATATCAAAATACAGTATACAATTCACACTGCTTTGTAAAAACTGTTACAGCTAAACTTTCTTTTCATTCTTCAATTTCGAATTTTTTTTTTAGATTAATCTTTGAAAATTAAATTAATTTGATATATCTAATCACCCATTCCGTCTACTTAATACGTTATACTTCCTGCAGTACCGTTCTTAAGACTTGTACAGTCATCCGCCAAAAGTATTCGTAAAAAAATCAAAATGGCCGTCACATGTAAACAAAGCCAGAGCGTATATTGCTATAAAATATATGATCCGCCTATCGTAATAAGAAATCACCGAGTTATTTTAAACAATTATCATATGATGCTACACGTCATAACGTTACGTCACACTTTGTCGTCTGTAAATTTTGGGAAAACCCCATGTAAACAAAGATGGGCCGAAAGGGAAAAGAGCTGACAAGTGATCAGAAAACGTACATATCTGCGCTTTATGATGCGAATGTTAAAAAGATCGACATTATCAGAATAACAGGCTTGAAACAAAGTACCATGTACAGTTTTCTTCAGCGTTATTCTGAACGAGGTAATAAAGAAAATTTACCTCGATCCGGACGACCACGGGAATTCGGGGTGAGGGATGTGAGGACACTTTCGAGGACTGCAAGGCGGCATCGCATGAAGTCTTTAGATGAAATTACGGATTTATTTAATACCGGCGGAAATCGTACCTTTTCTAAGCGAACGATTGAGAGGAAATTACATGATGATGGATACCACAAGCGGGCAGTAAAGAAGGCGATTAGAATTCGTGCAGTTAACAAGAAAAATCGTGTGGCCTGGTGCAGAGGTAATCTTCGTAAGACTCTTGATGCATATTGGAATAAAGTCATATTTAGTGATGAATGTAAGGTTATAATTGGACAAGACACGCGTGTGAGAGTATGGAGAAAAGTTAGGGAAGAGTACCTACCCGATTGCATTTGCCCGCCATCAAAACGCAAGTTAACTTTAATGATATGGGGATGCATCACATATCACGGTATCAGGACAATTTGTGCTGTTGATGGAAATATCAATGCTGAAAAGTATATTTCTGTGTTGGATGAAAATCTTTGGCCTGTAATTGTACGACATTTTGCGGACAACAACTACATATTTCAAGACAATAATGCGCCTGTACATAGGGCCCGGATTGTCCAAGACTTCCGGAGAAATAATCAACTTAAGTCCATGAATTGGCCAGCCCAGAGTCCCGACCTCAATGTAATTGAAAACTGTTGGTGGCGATTGAAAAGAGAACTTCAAAAACGAGCCGCAAACATAAGTAATGTCCATGAACTGGAACATGCCATTAGGGACATCTGGACTAATATTCCCATCGCTTACATTCAGAACTTATACAAATCGCTTCCTAAACGAATTCTGAGAGTTATAAGAAACAAAGGAAATATAACCAAGTACTAAGGTAAGTTTTTAAAAAATTTTATTTACTTTATTTCAATTCCAAGCGGAACCCACATTACTTACCTGACGGCGGCCATTTTAATTTTTTACGAATACTTTTGGCGGATGACTGTACCTCATCACTTTAAGATGAACAGCTTACGTTGTGTCGGCTTGTAATTATACAATGTACAGACTGAAGTGTACATTGTACAGGAGAATATAGTGTACTAGGTATATTTTCTTAAATAAAAATCTAAATTATGTCCATCAATCAAATACTTTTTCCTTCGAATTTCAGTCTGTGAATATTTCTTGTTTCATTTGGTTACAATTTCAATGTTTGACAATTTGCAACTTTGTTTTATCAAACTTTCTTGTTCCTAATATTTGTAAAACTGAGTTTCATCAAAAGTGTGTTTGTTTGAAGCCAACTTTTCATGCCCTTGTGTATTTCTTCAAATATTTTCTAAGTATACAATTATCAATAACTAATATTATCTCAATATTTCAGCAAAGCGTACAATCTGTTAAAGATAAGTGGAGGTCTGTCCGAGCTATATTACTTGTACATCACTTGCTTACAAAATCCAAGATGAAGCTTTTCGAATTTACCAACTGTAAGAATTTCCCAGATTTCCTAGGGATATAGTTAACTATTTCCCCACAATATACAAATCAAACAGCTATGATCAAGTTTTAAGATTCAGTGACATCCCTCGTATATTCTTTTTTTTCTGAATGCATACAGTATATTGCTTTTCTGCCCTGAACTAAAGAGTTGTTTATCAGTTTTCAAGAATTTATCAAACTTAAAAATAATTCCTTGATATGTGAATTGTTCAGCATTTTTTTAAAGCTTCTCCAATATATCATTGGTCACGACTTTGTATCTTACCTATCTTTATAAACTTACAATTCTAAACTTTACAATAATCAGTTAACCTATTAACCAGTTATTTTATTAACCCTGCAGTCCTTCAGCATATTCAAAGAAAAGTCCCATGTCATCTGCATACGCAAAGCAAAATAAATTCAACAAGGTTAACCCATATGACACACAATCAGACTAAAAACTCATTTCAAATTCATTTACATACAATATATCTTAACGATCAATACGTGAACCGGGAATATTAAATTCTCTTACAGATTAAAAATATAAGAATCCAACCATTATTCAGAATGATAATAAACGAATAAAGGTTATCTATGATATTACAAGGCTTTGTTCATATACAGGCTAACCTATAAAGGTTATCTATGATATTACAAGGCTTTGTTCATATACAGGCTAACCTATACTCAGGGAGATGGCTGAACGACCCAACCGTGTCTCATTATTGACAGAAACTCATGTGTATTGTTAGAGATACACCAAAACATCGTTCAAAATACATATTGATGGAGAACTGGGTCGACATCCTGTCTCTCGTATAACATCGTCGTCTTTGTTTTCGAAATAAAGCAACGGACATAACTTTGATATGACGATTGATTTACAGTCCCCTAATCAGAATGCCGTTTTAAAAAATATGACATAAATCTTATAATTTATGAGATTCTGGGTAAACTTGTATTGATAAAGTTTCATAAAGAGAAGCTAGCTTTATCTGAATGATTCCCTCAACACTTCATCATTAACCAATTGCAGCAGAGAAATATTTATTGTTATCGATGAAAGAATGCATTGTTTATTACGGAGGAAAATTGTTATCAAGTAGGAAGTAGTTAAATTGTAATTAATCATATTTACGTCGTACATGAATAAATAATTGAAGATCCAAGGGATAATTGTCGGTAATATCAGTAATTGGTAAACAAAACAATTCTGTATAAACGATAGGATCCGTGAATGGGATAGTTCCCTGTAAAAGTACAGCAGATGCCGGAAATCTTGTATCATGTTAGAAATAAAAAAAAAATACCACCAACGGTTAATTCTTAAAATAAATCTCTAATAAGGTTATTTGAATTTGGAAGTGTTTCATGTTCTGGTGCAGCGAGTAAGTCATTTATTCAAAAACTGTAGATCATCGTTCTATGTGATCTGTAGGTACGGTCGCTTGTCTATTGAACACACAGATGTTACAAATCTGGAGAGACCCATCAAGCAATACCCAGAGTGAGTTCTCTTTGGGTTAAACACTTCTAGTACTCTCCAATGGAGTGTCACACGATATCATTTCAAATATATTTAATATACATTTGGGAATCCCACCCTGTCCCATTCCAGGGTCGACCATTTTCGAAATCTATACTTTTTATCACCGTTTGCACATGGTGTTTATGTCTCTCAATCTTCGGATTATCAATTCTTAAACCGAATCGGGTTATGATGTTACAGAATTTTCAACAGTCTCGTTTAAAGTCAGCATTTCACATACAATGATCTTATTGAAAATATAACCTGTCATTATCTCGAATGGCACCTGACGTTTTCCATACTGACTAACAGACCGTTCTTTACACACTGATTTTGACTACGGATTACACCGTTTAACAGATCAAGATATAGGGCTTATGGCGAAATATATGGCCGGTCAACAGGGGGTGTTTACTACTCCTAGGCTCTTGGTCCCACCTGTTGTGTTTCCAGTGGTCCGTGTCTGCCCAACTCTTTATAGGATTTATGACATTGATCATTGTTCGTTATCTTCACTTTTTCTTTATTCCATATCTTCTCAACTGCAATTATATATTTCAACACAATAAATTTTCACCTTTCACCCAATAATCGATTGATCCCAGCGTTGGGCCCAGGTTTCATCAATTTTACAAGTTAGAGGAGTTTGTCGTATCTAATAACACATTTCTCTGCTAGTTCTACCATTTTACATTTTAATGACGAAGGTCAGAGATTGAATATAATTTCCTAACAAACACGGCCAATTTAGCCCTGCTTTTATGAGGCTTAAATCTACAATTATTTTCACTTTATGTTTGATCAATTTAGCCCCACATAGTGATATGAACCCTACATCCAGAGCCCATCACTTTCACATTCAGACAGGAACCCTACACACAAAGCAGTATTACACTTTACTTAAGGACATGTTGGAATACCAAAACTTAAGCCCAGTTTTTCAGCTAGACCGTCGGTAGTTATGAAAATTTATAATTCAATATATTTTCACTTCATGACCAATTCGAATTTGCATTTTTAAGTAATGTCAAAAGCTAAAAAACAAAATAAAATAATTAAAAAATCGAAGCATTTGAAATTTTTCTGTCGTACATTCTAGTATAGTGACATTGACGTATGCTATTACTTATTTCTATGTATTTAAAATCAATATGAATTTTATGACATAAAGAATATAACTTCATCATGAGACAGATGGCTCTTTTATAATCCCACATTTTAGCTGTAGGCAAATGATGTAGGAGATCGCCCTTAAGTCTGTAATTAGTTCGACCTCTGGCTTCAGACGACGTCAGAATGAAAAGCTTAATATAGATTTTACAATTACGTTGACGCCTTTCAGGGTCAGCATAATTTCGGTACGATAATGCATTTACGCCCTTTAGGTTCAGCAGGAAATCGGTACAGCGTTTGAAGACAACAGTGTTAAGGTTTTTTTTACTAGGCGTATTGGTGCATTTGCAAAGAACATGTTGTACTGCATGGAATACCTCGATGAGACATTAATAATGACTGTGTAACGAATAACGAAACAGGATGTTTTATTATATGATTGATTAAATTCTGAGATTGATTGAATGAGATCTGACTAACTCGAATGAAGTAGAACGCATGCCTTCGGGGTGAATATAGCATCTGACTTTTCCAAAATTGTATTAAACTAAACTAGGAATTTCCAAATTGATACAATATGTAGAGAAATTTGGATGGCCAGATTGGGGAGTACTGTGTATTTTAATAGTACTCATGTAGTACACGAAACATCGCTCTGGGGGGGGGGGGGGGGGGGGGGGGTTGCTTAAACTTGTTTATTCACTTTCGACAAGGTTTTGCACTTGAAAGGGTAACTTCGATCACAAATTGAAGCAACAATTGTTAAAATATGGCAACGTCGATGTATATGTATACTAGGATGGTATCGTGTCATAAGTTCTAATATCAAGTTTGACATTTTAAATTATTCTATTATATAATAACAAAATTAATGACATTTTCGTGGTTTCTGATTGGCTGGTATTCAACAAACTAAAACAAACAAACAAACAAACAAACAAACAAAAAAGAACATTCTGCATGTGTGCCTTCGAGGTAAATATAACATTTCATTGATATTCCTCCATTAATGGAACAAAAATAAATAAGACATTTCAACTCGCGTCTACTTGCTTTCAACTATCTTGCACTATAGTGATTATTAATGGGTATAAAAAAAATTGTTGAAATCTAGTAACACCGAACCTAATTTAAAAACGAATAATTTCGTAAGTTCTTCAAGTTCTGAAGCCGATTTCGATAATGGAAATTATTGGACATAAAATAAACAAACTCTTGCGTTCCTGCTCCCTTTCATTTCGACTGCGTCTTGCAGTCTGACTTATACAAAGATAGCCAAACAAATATCGTTTCGTAGGTTCTAGAAACCAGTTTCGTTGTTTTAAATTATTTAATTATATAACAAAATAATTATTGACATTTTGTCGGTCAGTACGGTGATTTAGCTACTCTCAAAGTATTGCATTCACCTCGCCCTCCAGACTTAGTGAATTTTGTACTTCTTAGGTAGCTAAAGCATGGTATTGACCTAAGAAACGTACAATATTTGTACAATAATTGTACAATATTACTATCATTATCAGGTAGATAGTGAAAAAATAGCGAATTGCCGTTTATCTTAGAATGAAGAACCATAGGTATTCTACATTATCTATTTTGATGCATTAAGAGTAAGATTATAAAGGAAATATAGTAATAAATGTAGGTTAGAATGTTAAAGATAATCCACAACAAAATTCGCTACTACACGTATACTTATAGAGACCTAACGGTTGTTATATGAAACAGAATATGTGAAGCACATTTATTGTTATATATATCCATTCTGAAAATTATCTCAACTATCGATTCCATTCACAATCAACATGCCCATGATTAGCTGTATCAGTAGAAGTCTAGTTATATTAATATTTATATCCATATGGAACGTTCTACCATACAATCACCGAGAAAGGCAATGAAACAATGGTTGCCGATTTCATTTAATCTATGAATAAACTAACAATTTCAAATTCGGTATTCTAACATTTTTACGTTTATTAGTCTGAACATTTAACACACAGGTATATGCGACGCTCGCAGCGATTTATTAGATTAGTCTGATTTGGGTTGACATGTTCACACTCTGTGAAATTATATTATTTGTATGACAAAATCATTTATAGCTCATATTTTCATAATTAATTAAGTTTCATTCAGAATTTGTTAATTGATAATTTTATATTTGACACAACCATTTCCTATTTGTTTTAAATAGATTGATAACACAAAGTAAACGTATTTTTCAAATTAATCGCTGCCTAACCACTTCCGAAATGTATGTACAACAATTTCTAGTAAACCAATTTGTCCCATTCATGCTTTCAAAAGGAGATATACATGCATTTTGAATACAATTTTTTTTTGTAAATTGATAACTTAAATGTAAGCGAAGTAAAATTTTAATTTTGAATGACATTGACAAGAACAAAGTCTTAGTGAACTATTTTTCTGTAACTTTTTATATGAAGAAAGTGAACCTAACGCGTAGTGATCTTATAAAGAATACAAAATTGAAAGTAGGGCAGACACTAATTCCTGGAAACACCAGGGATGGGATCAGGTATCTACGAAGAGTAAGCGTCCCGTGTTGACCTGTTACTCCGTGGTAAGCCCTTTATCTTGATCGGATAAACGGAGTAATCTGTAATGAAATCAGTAGTATTGTAGAGTATATAAAGAGCGACTTTTAGATTGATATGAAACACGTCTTATAACATTTGACCAAATGATGGGCTGTATTTTGTATTCGAAATATGTAAATAAGTAAAAGCAAAGACACACACATCTCTCTTTCTCTATTTATGTGTGTGTGTGTGTCCGAAAATTGACATTGCTGTTTAATTTAAAAACATGGCAAATGATACTGTCATCTGCATAAAAGCAGGAATACGTATAGAGCACGTCATCAACAATAAATTAAGCTTTTAATTTTTTCCAAGCACTTCTGATAAATAATATTATGAAATCAATCTCGTTAAGGTTCTCCTTATGGTGGCAAAACTGTTTTCTTTGCAGTGCACGTGTAGCCACGAAACCGCAAATTATCAGGAAACGTGACAAATAGAGCAATGTACGAAGGTCTGAACATCTAAGGAAATCTTAACCATCTGAACGTTTTACTGTATATATTTAGATTACCACAAATTATTGTCTGGGGTAATTAAACAAATAATTATCTATTGTATGTTGTCAATTCATACAAACTACAGTGGTAAACAGAAGCTGGAGTGATAAATCTATTCTTATACAACAGAGTCAATGTGGTAATGAGAGATACGCACGGGAAACGGAAATGATTCATTCAATCCAAAGGGGGAAAAGAAATCTAATAAATGCTGAAACCGCGAAAACAATCAGCGTGTCAGGAAAAAATATTTAAAAGTTTCTTCAACTTCAATTACAATTCCAGTTTAAAATTTGTACGTTATGGCAATGTTCCAGTCAGCTGAAGTGAGACCAGTCAGTTTTCACTAGACACAGAAATGATATACTGTAATTATGAGCTTAATGTTAATAAGATTCATAGTCAAACATTGACTAAATAATCTTCTGATTTACTTTTTTAGAATCTTCATCATTGTTGACGTTGTTCCTTGTTTTTAAGCTGTCCAAATCATCTGACATCTGATAGACTGATGAATTTAACATTGAATTTAGACCAAACTTCTATATAACGCGAAATCTGTTTTGAAGTTTCATGCATTCGAGAGCAAATGTGATTTTCTACGCCATGTGACTAGTGAAGAACTATTATTGTAGAGAAATTCAGGGTTCAATTACATACACATATATCTGAAACAAAATTGTGGGTTTTATATTGCAATTCACAACAATAGGACTGATGTTGGGACAGAGTCACAGAGTGACTTCAACTCATTTAATGTTTCATAACATTTATAGCATCAATAAATAAAGAGAAAACTTAATATCTTGAATCGCAGAATCTTGAAATCAAAACAAAGTGTAAAAAGAAGAAATAAAATACCTGGAAGGTGTTTCATGAATTGATGGGATGTCTTTTTTTCTAAAGCAAAAGGATAGATGCCCATAATATATCATGTCGAGACACATTCGATTTTATGTGATTTTACAAATTATGAAAAAAAACTACAAAAACTTCAACACAAATCCCGAACAGGTAAAATTAGTGACTACATCACGAAAATTCCGAAAGTATTCATAAGTTATGCTAATTAGTTGTCACGTGATATGTATTATATTTAGCAATTTACTAATGAATTCCCATACATAAGTTGTTTGATAACTTCATAAAACTCCAGTGTGAAATTAACAACTCAAGAGGAATTACGCCATCTATATATCTAACTTATAATTAAGTAATTGTATCTTCAAAATTTAACGTAGTGGTGAACGCATCTCTGGAGTTTAATTAACTTACCAAATCTTTGTCGAGGAAATCTATAGACATTCATTGGCAAAGCGGGTCCGTTATGTCGTCTCTATGTTCCTATCGTAAAAGTGTTATATTCATTTTATGTTGTATATTTGGAAAACTAATTGCAGATGGTAAGTTGAAGGAAATCTTTATTTACTTCTGATTATATTAATGAAAAGAACAAGCAAATACGAATGCTACTATTTACGTTTTTGATTTTACAGAAACTACAGACCCTTCAGATATTGTAATAATAGAAGAAGTGGAATCCGAAACAGAAATCCAGAAATCAGGAGAAATGCCATCTGCTCTGGGGTTTAACGTCCGCCTCGTACACGGCGATTCCCCAGTCCACCTGAAACTGAGAAGAAACGACAAAGGATACGAAGAACAACAAGTAGCCTCTATTCGTCAGAATGCAAAAGGGGAATTTTATTTACAGAAAGAAAATATACCTAAAATTCAGGTAAATTTTCTAGAGATATACTTTCATCAGATGTTTTAGCACATAATTTGCGTTTCAATGGATTACTGAAATGTGAAGAAAGTCAATTTTATGCATAATTCACTGTCCTACTTTTTGTGAATAGTGGTATGGTACTCCTGGTAATGATCGCATATGAATTCGAAGTTTTCGAAGGTTTAATTACAACATAATACCATACTATTGACGGAGGTCTTAGTCACATTAAATGTAATATTTTGTCATTACCTTGGAACGAAAAAACGTAGACTGTAATTCGTCCGACTTCTGTTCACGTTTCAACGCACACCATGCAGAAAAATATCCCTTTTACAGTTCTATCTTGTTAATATCATACAATTAGCAAGAAAATGTTTTTCGTTTAGAAAGGTTGTAAATTTCATATAATAAAAGTAACAAATGTAGAAATAGTAATGTAAATTAATGCTCATTTGTTTTTCTCAGGTAAGATATTACCGGATTTATTCATTTACCAAATTAATCGTTGCATTAAAACCTTCGAATGTTTTTACGAGATTTATTCTCATTCATACAATAATGTGTGACCGCACTTTAATTTTAAAACTTGACATGTATTATATTGAAAATATACAGTTAACAATCAAACCCTGTGAAACTAGAATTGCCCTCTAGATGATTGATAGAAATGTCATTAGGACACATGCATTTGGAATCTAATGTCAAATTTTAGGTGAATCATGAATTTGATGGACCGAGAACAATAACTGCTTTTGAGTTTGCCTAACTTTGAACCTTTTGACAGTGATGATAATAACCACAAAGCAGATTATTGATCGCCCTGTTCTATGAGCATTTGATAACTACAGTTATAGGTTTATATTCAAAGATACCAGAAACAATATCAAATACAAAAACAAACCATGGTTACAAAAACTATCTGATTAAAAGTTAATACATTTAGTTATGCTAGAAATCACTTCCTTATGGATTGAAGAGACAGGTTTGATTTAATTGTCATTCTATAATCCCAAGAAACAGTTCTGTACCACGAGGTTTTCAACCGCAATATTCTCTACACTCAATGGTTTACATTTCAGTTTTGATCTTTTAAAGAATATTTCTACTGGGTTTGAAATTTTAGGAAAGAATTTCATCACCTTATCAAATTAAATTTTAGTACTTAAAAGAATTACACCGATATATTGCAAATGAAATGCAAATGGATAAAAAAAGACAGGCAAATAACGTACAACATAAGAACCATTGAAATGACTAAAGCATAGACTTGTCCATCTTGAAGTACTAAATCATATACTTGTCGATCTTGAATTATTGAATCATAGACTTGTCCATCTTGACTGATTAAGTCCTAGACTTGTCGAGCTTGTGAATAATTCGGGAATACAGTCACAATAATCGACAGTAGGAAAACGATTCTGTCAAATAGACGTCTTTAAAAAGCAATTAAGTCGTATTTTTAGATTGAGTAACTGATGTCGCCTTGCTGGGTTACGGTCGACCTGTTTGCTGGGCCAGTGCTTTTTTCCTTATTTCCATATTATAATTCACTTGATGCATTCTCTTTAAATCTTAGAATGTGGCACTCTATCAGGACAACGCAACACAGGCAGCGTTTACTGTCACATGTGGTGAGGAATCCGAAGGCCAATGCGTTTTGGTAAATAAACAAGCGATGTCAGATATTTCCTTCATAGAAAAAATTCTTTCAAAAAGTGTAAGAAGTTAGAGCCTGAATGATATTTTTGCATTTTTTTTCCAGCTTGGTAGTTTGAATGTTGATGGCGTAGAATATGATATTCATCCTATGGAAAAAAATCCCGGATTTAAAAGGAAAAAAAGATATGCTCGAAGACGATATGGCGAATCCCAGCAATCACATAATAGCGTAGTAAACAGATATATAGAAACACCTAATCAGGATTTTGAATATCATAACCCATTTGCCCAAACCAACAGTAACACTCAATCCCAGCCAAATCAGTATGTTCACTCCAATCAGCATATTAGGGAAGCTAAAGAACAGGAGTTCAGTTCATTCACAAACTACCTTATTGATTCTGAACTAGAGAGACAGATATTAGAATATCCAGGACAACCAATAGTACAGTCATCTGGAGGATTTCATGAAAATAAGATCCACCCTCATGTTGTGCCACCAAAGCGAAGACGTCTGTATGCTGCTTTCAAGAAAGAAGCCAAGAAAGAAATTAAAGGAGACTGCCTCGGAAGAAGTATGTTAGAATAATGATTTTGATATAATTCACAAATTAAAGGGGGGGGGGGGGGGGGGGGCTCCGCAGCTGAGTGGTTAGTGCATCACATCGTGGTTAGAGGCCTCACACCTCTAGTCGGCGCGGGTTCGATTCTCACTCGCGCCGATATATTTGAGAAAGTTCTCCAGTTTACTTTCAGAGGTCGGTGGTCTCTTCCCGGGTACATTGTATCTGGGTTCTCTCCTCCACCAATAAAAACTGGACTCAAACAGATAACTGAAATATTGTTGAGTGTGGCGGAAAACAACAAACAATCCACCAATTAGTCCAATTAAACAAATACTAGTCAAATACTAATACATATCAATAAGAATTTATTAGTGTATATTTGGAGATGCTTTCTTACGCTAATTATAAAATTCTAGGATGAATCAACAGTTGGTGAAAATGGAAAACATATGTCTATCCTATGACATCTTTTTAGGTCCCGTTGTAAAAAACCCATCGGCACGACGAGCGACAGATAGAGTAGCCTTTTTCAATCACGGTCCTGATCGTCAATTTTCCCAACATAAACGTGAAAACACAAGAGTGGCGTTCAGAAAGTTTTCAGGAGCTGCTCGTGACTATTACATTGCCCTAGTCGTTGTTGTTGACTATAGTATCTATATGAGGTAGGTCCGCAAATTATTTAGATTGCATAATTTCGTAAGCCTCGCATACTATACAGAGTGTATTTTTGTGTGTTCCATTCTGTTTTAATTATATGTTGCAGATTTTATAATGCAAGCACTGAAAAGGATGTACGTGCCAGAGACAGGGATGCCAAATCTAAGATCCGAATGTATTTCGCTCACATTGTTAATGGGGTACGTGAAGGAATAAAAATGGGATCCGTTTTTTCATGCTCTAAATCTGTGGTTGTGTTACTCGATTATAGTTAACTCTTTCCACTTAAAAGTTTTTTATATCATTAGATTGACCTTCGTTATGCCAACATAAGAGAACAAGATTTCGCCATCAAGGTCGCAGTTACAGAATATGTTATTGCTGATGTAAGTAACTTTTTTGCATTCAAATGAAAAAAAAAAAGAATGAATCAAGAGCAAACGTTGACTGGCCTTGAAAATTCTCGATTTGGAATTTGTATTGTACATAAGAATGTGTGAATAATGAGAGTGTAAATTGTTATTTGTAGCATCCTAACTTTTCTCCTTGGACTAACAGTTATGTGGACCCTGAGCACAAATACGTGGGGGTTTGGGATGCACTCAACAAATTAGTGGACTGGCGAGAAACGATGATTAAACATCTTCCTTCACACGACCATCTGATGTTATTTACTGGGTATATATTTCATATCAATCATCTCAATTCACACAAAGAAGCACTCCAACTCATCTTTGGAGCAGTACAGAGAATTCTAAAGTCTGTTAGCATTGTTCATCATTTTCAGAAATGCTTGTCTGATTTATAGCGAATCAGAACTCCTGACGCCTGCAAATTTAACCATTTTTATATTATTTTTTTAATGATGTTCTTTTCGATTTCAGAGAGGATCTATATGAAACAAGATCTGACGATCCATCCGTAACAGGTGGGGGAAATGTATATCTCTTAGTTTCGTCTGTATAGAAAATCAAGTATTATGTGTTCTTAAAATGCCCATTCTTCAATCAAACTCTAAAGTAACTACACTGGGTGGCAAAATCCTTATCTATACAAAAATCTATTAAAGATATAATAATATTATATATATGTGCAAATATTTTCAAATAGGATATGCCCATGTTCGCACCGTGTGTACAAAGAAAAGTGCATCTATTAATGAAGATCACGGGGGTTTCGGTGGAATCATAACTGCTACTCACGAATTGGCGCACAGGTATTGTACAGTTTCTTCTTGTATGATTGCATTTCTAAACGTTTTATCAAAGTCATTTGGATTCACTTTGCGATACTCTACCATTTTGATTTCTTGAATACTTAATTCACTTGTCAATGATAACGTTTTTATGAGTGAAAAGAAACAGATAATTGCCACGCTCAACACATTATGGGCTTGATAATTTTATCTGTCATCATTAAATTGATGGACCAATCTATCAATTAAATGATTTCGATCTTTTTCACGACACTTAGAATATCAAATTAATTTACACATATATTGTACTTGTAAAATGAGGTTATTCTCCAACAGTTTAGGGGCTAATCATGACGGGGAACTAAATCATTGCCTGCCAACGGATCAGTATATCATGACAGCAATGGGAGGAGATACAAACCAAGAAAATAAACTAAATCCTTGGAGGTTCTCAGAATGCTCAGTGAACTACTTCAGGGATTACATTCAAGAACTGTAGGTGTCTATACATCGAGTATATATATATACTACTTGTATTCAAAAGTTTTATATCAAAGAGATAAACATCACACACACACACACACACACACACACACACACACACACACACCGTTAGATCATCTGTCATATGTGAAGTGCAATATCTGAACAATGTGTACTCAATTTGTCAATTCAACACTACAAATTTTGTGTTGGGTTATTATTCATGACACAAATCTATATACATTAGTTTACTGTGATTGCAATTTGTCATACTGTCAATTGAGACAATTATCAATTGCTTTTAGACACATAGTTTAATTTAACGCATATATTATGAACCACGAAAAAATGGGAGGAGATGAATTTCACATGACTGATGGATCACGAAATACGAAGATGACATTATAAGAAAAGATGTGTCAATCTACAGAATACTAAATAACAATCCCATTATTAATGGCTACCACAATCATTATTTGAAAATATAATCACACAGAGATATTTAAAGATTTTTCTTACGAAAACTATATGTGATGAAAGTAATGAAACTTTGAAAGAATATGTAAACTAAAACAATATTCGTCAGTGATGTTTATGATTAAAAGTAATACAAATTTTACAGGGACAACAAACGAGAAAATTGTATGCTCGATAAGCCCATAGACATAGATCCGAATTTTCACAAAGTTGTCAAAGAAATGCCTGGACAAATAGTAGGACCAAACGAACAATGCAAGCAGAAACTGGGACCGGGCTCGTATTATGGATGGGTAAGTATACCACGAGGTCCTAGATGTTACATATATATATGACTCTAAACAATTTCTTGTAATATTTCGACCGTGTTGCAGGTCTTCAACAGTTGTGTTTATGTTTATGAAGAACGACACGGTCGAAATATTTCTATTGTTTAGAGTTTTTAAATTGTACCGCGATAATAGATTGATTGATTGATTATATATTGTTTAACGTCCCGCCCGAGAATGTTTCACTCACATCAAGACGTCACCATTGCCGGTGAAGGGCTGCAAAATTTAGGCCTATGCTCGGCGCTCAGGGCCTTTGATCAGGGAGGGATCTTTATCGTGCCACACCTGCTGTGACACGGGACCTCGGTTTTTGCGATCTCATCCGAAGGACCGCCTCATTTAGTCGCCTCTTACGACAAGCAAGGGGTATTGAGGATTTATTCTGCACCGGATCCCCGGTTCCTCGATAATAGATTGATTGACTGCTTATTGTTTTCCGCCAAACTGAACAATTTTTCAGTTATTTGGTGGCGTCCAGGTTTTTTATTGGTGGAGGAGAGAATCCAGAGAAAAAGTGCCTGGAAAGAAAACACCGAACTTTCGAAAGTAAACTGGCAAACTTTCTTACATATATCGGCGCAAGCGAGATTCGAACCCGCGCTGACTAGAGGTAAGAGGCCTTGCCTCGATAATAGACACACACACACACAGATATATATATATATATATATATATATATGTGTGTGTGTGTGTGTTCGAATAAGTGTACAGTACCTTAGCTTGTCGTGAGAGGTCAGAAGTGGGGTGGTCCATCTGATGAGACCACAAAACCCGAAGCCCCATGTCATAGCACGTGAGCCACGATAAAGATCCCTCCCAGTTGAAAGACCGTAAGTGCCAAGCATAGGTCTAAATTTTGCAGCCCTTAACCTGAAATGGCTACATCTCCGTATGAGTGAAAAATTCGTGACGTTAAACAAAATATAACCAACATATTTCACTACAATCATGAAATATAACGGGTAGACCTCAAAAGATAATTATGTCATTTATCGTAGGGTGGTGGTCTTGGAAGATATCAAGACATTTGTACAAATATGGCTTGCAAAAACACAAAGAAAAGACAAAGTTTCCATCTTTACAACGCTGCCAGAGGAACATCTTGTGGTCATAAAAAGGTATAGTGATAGTTACGTGGCTGACAATCATAATTCAATTGATTGATTATACCTATATGGTAATTGATTTGTTCTTCTTTTTATTTATATAATTGTGATTATATTTCCAGTGGTGTATCAATGGACAATGTGTGTTTGACAGAAAAGCCCCCAGAAAAGATGGTAAGTTGATTGTAAGCAATTACAGAGTCAGCTGCTTCAAAAGATGATGGTCGAATTCACAATCGATCAAAGTCAAGAATAAGGTTAGACTCACTGCCTACCAAAGTCAAGATTAATGTCAGATTCGGTAAGAGCGAGGATAAAGGTCCGACCCACAAGCGATCAGAATTATGATGAAGGTCTGACCCAAAACCAATCAATGTTAAGATGAAGGTCAGACCCATAACCGATCAGAATCGAGATGAATGTCAGACTGGCAGTCAGTCAGAGTCAAGAAGTTGGTCAGAATTATATTCGATCAAACTCCAGATGAAGGTAGAATCACAGTCGATCAAAGTCAAAATTAAGGTCAACCTCACAGTCGATCAAAGTCAACATTAAGGTTAAACTCTCAGTCGATCAAGTCAACATTAAGGTCAAATTGGCAGTCTATCAAAGTCAAGAAGTGTATGCCCTGGAGTGATTCGTGTACTTCATTAACCATTTCTATGAAAGCATATCGCAATTCTTTTCACGATACAAAAGCTTAAGTTGACGAATACGATCTTTAATCTTACTTAAGCAAATCTTAATTATTCATGAAATATTTTTTACACAGAACATTTTTCTTATTGTTCTAGAAAAGTGCGTGCATGGGGATTCTCTAAAGCCGTTTCCAAACAATGCCACATGTAGTGAGCTGATTGAAGGTAGACCTGCAAGGTGTTACAACAGAGAATACAGGGAATATTGTTGTGCGTCTTGTGGAAAGAAATTCACAGGGAAAAAGCGTAAGCCTCTTTTTCAGTTCATCAGTTAGATATGTATCTTTTAAACCCTTCACAGTTAACATTAATCAAATCGATACTGATTACATTATAGGCTGTGAATATGGAGATAAGATAGCATCTTGCGTTTTGGTGAAAACTCGACCGTATTTGTGCTACGACCAGAAAAACAGTCAACTTTGTTGCATCAGTTGTACGCAGCTACACACTAAGATAAAAGGTACAGTTGATTAAACAATATATGGGTATGTGTAACATTGTTTTGAAATATGAAGGTGGGTGAATAATATTGAACATTTATTTATTTTTAGGTTGTGAATATGGAGACCGTAAGAGCGGATGTGACAAGAGGTTATGCCATACACGGGATCATCAGTTAAACTGCTGTCAGACGTGTGGCAGGGGAAATCGAACTTCACAATCAGTCACAGCAGTCAAACCATCTCCGACTCCAAGCAGACCCGAGATTAAATCCACAAAGACAATACCAAGACACGCAATTCCTCATACTACACCGACAAGACGACGACCATCTCAGGATACTACCAAACAAACAGTAGTTCACAAACCGGTACAGAATGTAAATAAGCACTCCATACTCCCCACCACAACCCATATGATACCATTTTCATCTACTCGATTCAGTTTGAAGATCGGGGGTAACAAACAAGAGGGTGCCCCTTCTCAAAATAAAGAGGAAGGAATACCAAGAAAACCACACGATGTTGTACAAGCTGAGGAGCTCATTCCAGATCCCTTTGCACCAGGTTTCTGTGTCAAGAAGAACGCGTTTTATAGACCAGACGTCCCTTGCGAATTTTTAGCAAAATGGTTGTCCTTATGTACAGAGACAAGATTCAAAAGTGCATGTTGCCAAACATGTAACATTGATCGCTCCGCAAGTGTTAAAAGTAAGGTTCCTTTATGAGTATATATTTTGGAGTTTTGTATATTTGTATTTTGTTTATGTTGATTAATAAAACGTATTTTAATGTCCTTATCGAAAACTAATTTGAAATGTATCTAAATATTTGTTTGAAAATCCTTTTCAATATGTAACATGGGTTACTACACATGTTAAGAACTCTATAATAATAAATAACGAATTTGGTAGGTCGACAAGATATTTCTCAAGCGGCATCTAGTTGGATTTGAAAGATTGATAAAAACTGCAATGTTACTTAAGTGAACAGATAATACACCGCCCTTCTCACTGCATTCTCGAAACACAAAATACTAATATGCAAATTAAATGCCTCAGTTTGAACAGAATTAACATAATTGTTACCTTCTAATCTAAAATATAAATCCTTGTGATTGTTTGAAATATAGATGATAGAATCAATATATACTTTCCTGCGATTATTTCGATATGTACCTTGTAGCAGTGTCAATAATTTTGCTTAATCCGAGTGCTTGTGTTTGTTGCAGTTGGGTGTGTGGACAATCAATTTTGTACTGCGCGAACAGGAGCGGACTGCTATAACAAAGCAACGCGTGATAACTGCTGTGCCACGTGTAGCAAGTTTGAAACTGGATTCATGTGTAAGTATATAAAGCGAACTTACCTCCCTTGTCTTGTGTAGTGTTACACTGTCTCACTTTAACCGTTTCTTTTTGTGTTTAACCAATTAATCACTTTCTCTTTCAGTATGTCCCTATGGTGACAAAGATGCTAGATGCGGTCTTATGATGCGACTTAACAAGAAGTTTTATTGTGAAAACTATGGATCCACCTGCTGCGAGTCCTGTTTTAAAGTGGCTCGACGACCAAACGTTACTACACCATTTCCTGTTGTAATTAGTGCCCGTAGACCACAGTCTGCTGCTTCGAGACTCCGAAGTCAGACTCAAAGTCGATCAGAGCCTAAAGTAGCAGCATCTAGGAGTGCAACACCATCAAGTAATAACCTTGAAAGAGTTAGACAAAACTTAAAACGATTTGTCACTTTTATCAACCAAATTTTCTCAAAAAGCAAAAGTGTTGGTTGAGGAAATCGGTAGTTACTTAACAAAGTTTTACAAGGGAGCATTTTCCCACACATTAACTTCTCTCTCAAATGGGACCGGTTTTCGGAGATAGAAATGGTGTACATTTCATAATAGAAAGGAATTGGTGGAGTATTCTGGATAAGAAAAGCACCGCATTTTTTGATGATTGTGCAAAATCGAAGGACTTGAGTTCGATGCGAATTACATTTCTTCAGCAGTTCGTCAAATTTTGATATACAAAACGAATGAGATGGCTTTGTTTCCGGTCCTTTAGTTCTCTTTCATAGTCCCAATGCTGTCATATACCAACTCTGAAACCTTCTTTATGTTCTGAATGTCTTGTAATGTTTCGAAATGCGTTTTTGTCTCTGGTCGATAATTTTAACTATGTATTTGTTTTATTTTGTGATAAATCTGTATTCCGGTGTACGTGTGTGCATTTAATGAGCGTTTCCTTTTTATAAAGTTAAAATGCGGATGTATATAAAGAACGAGTTAATATCGTAGTCGATAAGTTCCACAACCAAACTGTATTATTGCATGTGTCGTTGTTGAATAGTATTTATTGGATCATTTGTTGCTTTCAGTTGTTGTTGTTATTTTTGTTTTTAATGGAATTATTTATTTTATTGTCAAATTCATGTACACTATTGTTTCAGATTTGTTTTACATATAATAAAGAAGAAAGTTATTCACCTTCTCTAAATGTGTGCCAGTGATTCTTTTCCATGAAAAAAGAAGATAATCTTATAAATCCTGAAAAGAATACAATATTAAGAGAATAGCAAACACGGACCTCTGGAAACACCAGAGGTGGAACAAGGTGTCCAGGAAAAGTAAGCATCTCGTGTTGACTGGTCACACTTGCCGTGAGCCCTACATTTCGATCTGGTAAACGGAGTAATCCGTGGTTAAAATCAGAATGTAAAGAACGGACTAACAATTGGTATGAGGCACGCAAGACAGCATTCCACCTAATGACAGTTGTAATTGCAAAGTAGATCATTATAACGACCTAAAATGTTTGAATCATCCTTTTTTCGTGAAAGGATAGCAAAATGAACGTAATACACTGTTACAATATATACATGCATATCATGAAAAACAGTTTGCTACATGTACCTCCATGGATTTTATTTAACATTCACCCTTTGATAATGTTTTCAGAAGTTGATAAAGCCGCGTTTAAATAATTTCTAATTCCTAATTCATGTCACGACGTCATCTCACTAGAACTGCCTTTGACAAATTTGTATGTCAACTTAGAATTCATATTTACGAGAGAAAGAACTCCGACATCATAAATTTCACACATATGCTGAAGTGTTAGCAAATCTGAATATCCGTGTGCAGTGGCATTCTAAATTGATGTCATCTACGGTAAGATTCACAATGCTGAATAATAAACTAGCTGTAGAAATACATATAGTTCGAACTGGATATAAAACACACCAATATTTCTGTAGAACATTGATTTGGATATGACACATAGTGCTGTGCATATACTGAAAAATATAGTCCCAATTTCTTTCTATGCAACATGCACCAGTATATAAAACCGCAGAATATATATTCGTTGATCAGGAATAAAACACAAATGTCTCTGCTGCGCAATGAGTACTTTTCTCTCACGATTTGTTCGGGCACTTTTAAAGTAGAATATTGAATTCTAATATAATGGCTCCGAATTTGTAATTTGGAATAATAGGAAATAGAAATGGAGAAAATGAACGAAGGGGTAGAGGCGAAAATAACAAATGGGAAATGTTAACATAAACCAAATTCAAGTTAAAATAATGTGGTGATGCCTACATTGAATTGTCTGGTTACATTAAGGGAATTGTGCATTTGACATATACCTTGGATGTAAGCTTGTATGATATATATATATATATATATTCCCATGTTTTAACAGCGCTCTAACACTGATTGCTTGTACTGAAAATAATATTCTTTGGCTTAAAAATGAAGGCATGAATGTTAAATGCTTTTGTATACAATACTCTTTTGCTTTCAAACGACAGGGCGTGTAAAAGCGTATGGAACTGACGTCTGCTGAGTTGGATTAAATCACAGAACTGTATTAATGGCTAGCACAGCACTCCAATACAGCAGACTTGAAGCTGTGATTACCTTGTAAAATAGCAATTAGGCTCCAGTAGGTCGTTTGACAAGAACCAAATACTATTTAATGCATCCCCTTATTACATGTCGAACACGCAATCATTTTAAAACACATTTTCTCTCCAACCATTTCAACTTTTACGGGACACGTTAGTAAAGGTTACAAATTCATAACGTCATAGAACATGGTACCAGGAGCACTTCAATTGAAATTTACAAAAATGTTATGGCAACGGATCGACAAGTTTGATAAAAAAAATCATAATTGTTACCTCTGATCACATATAAAAAATATGGAGGAGCACACGTGATAAGTGTTACCTTGACGACAATAGGGAAAATATTGAAAATGAACTGCCTACAAAAAGTAAACACTAGTTATAATTAATTCCCATTGTATTAAGCAATTCATAAAAAGCATGTATACAACGTCTATTTTAATTAAAGAAAATAATTTAATTAATATTTGCATCCTGGTATTCGATTTGTGTCTTTGAGACGACAGTACATAGAAATATCAATTACCAGACCGAACATTAATGTCATCTGTCAAAGAATAATGAAAAACATCTTAGAGAAGAATACCGACTGATATCGGGAGATAAAACTTGTCCAAACAAAAACTCCACTTCAAATTCAAAAGACAGTGATGGAGCTAAAATCATATATTTCAATAACAGAATTATTCACGAAGAAATTTGTATTTGTAAAATTCAAATTTAGAGAAACGATGCACCTCCTTTCCTGTCGGGACAAGGACCTAAACTGAAATTAGATGAAGATACTTTAGTACAATGAAATTAGATGAAGATACTTTAGTATAATGTGATTAGATGAAGATACTTTAGTATAATGTGATTAGATACTTTAGTATAATGTGATTAGATGAAGATACTTTAGTACAATGTAATTTGGATCTGAGTTGTAACTTTCAACAAATATATAAAGACTAATAGAACAGTCTACGATAAAATGGTTTAAATGATGCTGAACTTGTTCGGAGAATGGTTCCTTTATTGTTGTTTTCATGGGGATAAAATTCATACAAACACAACTGCTGATTTTGTCTTCTTGATATCATCTGTGAGAAAAATATTTTCAGTGTTCTTTGTACTAAAAGGGTGCTTCTTTCATTCAGTATAATATATAATACACATTAACTCTTCATAATATTCACTTACTTGTAGGTAGTTGGCACAATTACTAAAGCAATCATATCATTTTTGGTAATAATTTCTCCCTAGATCAAATGTCTATCAAATGTACATATTTATATCTCTAAATCATTTATTGTTTTGAAAAACTATTTAAATTCATCAGTATTCTTGTCAATTCTACAAATCTTCAAAACTGGAAGCGATAACCCGGAGATTATGACAACAAACCGGGAAGTCACAGGTTCGATTTTCGATTCCGAAATACAAATCAATTAAGTGTCGGTAAAACGTTATTCCCCGCAATAAGTCTTCTCAATAGATAAAGTTGGAAATGTCGTGGCCTATACTCTTAATAAAAGAGCTCCAATCCTCAGAGAATATGAATATAATTATCATCGAGTGAGAATAATACTGTAAAAGGTCCTTTTGATGTCGTCTGGATTACGTCTTGTTCATCTTGCTGACAATATCCTCTTCCTGAGAAAACAATAATAAATACTAGCAACTGGTTAAAGCATATTCTAAATCCGACATTTTAGGTAGTGGTATCGCTATGACATTAGGTGAAGATATAACATTCGAATCTGAAGCAACAATTTTGTTACATATGAAAAGAATATCCTTATAAACTGGAAACACCTGCAATGAAAATAAAAACACTCATGAATTTACTGTTTTGAATACAGCATACATGTTTAATTAGAACACAACACAGTAGTGATTGTCATCGAAGTTATGCAATGTACAATTTTTGTAAACAAGACATGTAAAATAATAGTTCTTTTTTAAAAAAAAAAAATCAGAATTTTCTTTAAGAATTTGAACTATTCCATTGTTCAGTCTAAACAAACTCTTAATTATGTGCAATAGTCTATTTTTGTTTTGCTTCGAGTAGCGGAACTTGTAAATTTTATAGTAAATACTCATGTACATAAACATATACGTGTATCAATGATTCGTAAGCCAGTGAGATGAATCTACTTAAATTTATGCTTTTTTACTTTGCAAAGTACATGATAGTATTTTCTCTGTTGTTCGTTACTGCGGCGGACGACCCAAACAGAAGCACGATATATTCATTTTATGTGTCACATCAGTCAATCATGAAACAAAGCATCCAACTGCACATCGTTGAATTGAACCTCGGATTGCCTATGATCGTCAAACAGTACCTTGGATTAGATTGGCTATTGTCAAACAGAATCCTGGAATGCCTATCGTACGACAGAACCTGGGATCTGTCGTCAAACGGAACCTCGGATTGCCTATGATCGTCAAACAGTACCTTGGATTAGATTGGCTATTGTCAAACAGAATCCTGGAATGCCTATCGTACGACAGAACCTGGGATTATCTGTCGTCAAACGGAACCTCGGATTGCCTATGATCGTCAAACAGTACCTTGGATTAGATTGGCTATTGTCAAACAGAATCCTGGAATGCCTATCGTACGACAGAACCTGGGATTACCTGTCGTCAAACGGAACCTTGGATTGCTTATCGGTAAACAGCTTAGGTTACCTATCATCAAACAGAATCAATCAATCACTCAATCATATCGTCAAACAAATCCTCGGACTTCCTATCGTCAAATAGAACTTCGGATTGACTGTCGTCAAACAGAACTTGGACTGCAAATAATCAAACAAAACCTCGGATTGGCTATCGTCAAACAAAACCTCGGATTGTAAATCGTCAAAGAAAACCTCGGATTGCCTATCGTAAAACAGAATCTCGGATAGCTTCTCATCAAATAAAACCTCGGATTATCAACAAATAGAACTTCGGATTGCCGATTGTCAAACTAAACCTCAGATTATGTATCGTCAAACAGAACCTCGGATTACATATCAATAAATAGAACCTCAGATTGCCGATTGTCAAAAAAAAAAACCAACCAAAAAAAACAAACAACAAACAAACAAACAAATACCCACCTCGGATTGGCTGTCATCAAACAAAACTCGGATTTTGTGTCATCTAGCAAAATCTTGGATTGTGTGTCATCAAACAAAACCTCGGATTGTCTACCGTCAAAAAGAACCTCGAATTATATATCGACAAAGAGAACCTAGGACTGCTTATCGTCAAACAGAACTTTGGATTGCAAATGACCGAACAAATGCTGGGATTGATTATCGTCAAACTGAGCCTCGGATTACATATCAACAAATCGAACCTGAGATTGCCGATTGTCAAACAAATCCTTGGATTGTCTATCGTCAAACAGAACATCGGATGGCCGTTCGTCAAACAGAACTTTGAATTGTCAGTCTTAAAAAAAATCTGGGATTGGCTATTGTCAAATAGAAACTCGGATAGCTTATCGTGCAACAGAACCTCCGATTACCTATCGTCAAACAAAACCTCGGATTGTCTATTATCACACAGAACCTCAGATTACATATCGACAAACAGAACCTTGGATTGCATATTGTAAAACAGCACTACGGGTTGCCTATCATCATACAGAACTTTGGATGGCCTATTAGCAGACAGAATATTGGATTGCATAATGTCAAACAGTACATCGGGTTGTCCATCGTCAAACAGCACACCGGGTTGCCTGTCGTCAAAACAAAACTTTGAATTGTCTACCGTCCACAGGACTGTTCTCAGCGTCCTATAGATTCGAAAAAAGTAAAGTCAAGAGAAAACCTCGCTCGTACCAAGAGTCAAGTAACTCTTTGTCTCAAGTTATCTAAAAATATCTTGCCGATCATACATTCAATATTTCTTTAAAGAAACTCATCATGTTCATCAATTTGATATTAGTCGATGATCAATCTCATACCTTACATGGATTAAAGTTAATAAAAATGGCGACGGTCGACTTAGCACAGATCCCAACTTCATTGCAATGCATTACATCCGGGCCTCTCATTATAATGACTGAAAATAGCGATATAATTCATTATAAATTCGAGAATATTAATACAGAAAATGCGGTTAAGTATATCATTTAATATTACATAATGAATTCTAATACATGTGCATCCAGTTTCAACAATATTATATTCTTGCATTATACTTTCGTTCAACTTCGAAGCTTCTGTTTTAAAATGTTCTTCTGTGGAAACACTATTGATAAATCAATGCAGTTCATCATTGTGAGAAAACGTACCTACTAAATGTGTAACAATGTCTGTATAGGGTATTTAAACGGACTAATGGCAATATTTACACTATAAATGATACATTATTGTATTATCACTAAAAAGGAAATTGTTCAGTAAAAATGCTTACCATAAACCGTCTCCATCCACAATTATGACTTAGTTATCACAATACATCTTTCATTGTCCAACAAGCATACAATTTGCAGCTTATGGAAAGAAACGTAATTTCATATGCTTGAAAAAATACTTACCTACTACCTACGTATGTCAAAAAATTAAACATTCGTTGACAGCAATTTGTCTCTCTGAAATATACAAGATAGCCCTGTGAATAATTCATAACAAAACGTTTTCCTTATAAAAACGACTACGTTAGGTACGTATTTAGCTCGGAGCCAGGTCTCCAGTTTTTGCATGTAGTCTAGTTACATGTATCAACAGGTTTTGTTAATCCATAAATTCCCCTTGTATTTTGTATTTGATAAGTATAGAAATAAGAATTCTAATCGCATATAGTTTGATGTGATTTCTGATTTAAAAAAAAAACACAAATCAAATGATAAACATATAACTAACATACGTTTGTTTATTCAATGCACAATCGGAAATCTTCGACATTTTTTCTTTGATAATTCATAGTCTATAATTAAACATTTTTGAAATTCACTTTGGTATAAATGCCGAGTGGAGAAGAAATGAATAGCGAGCATTACTTTGTGTGGTTCCTATGCAGAATTCATACCACATATATTTTAAAAGAAAAATGTTCAACGCTATCATGGATGTTCTCGTATTTCTATCCGGAAATATATTTCTTGAAAACATTAAATTGCAAGAAATATCCGCATTCACTTGCCAGCCAATAGATATAAATTGTTACAATCATGACTAAATGCCTACCATCAAATTTGGCCTTGGATTTTAACGCCTACATATACCTCTACGTGGGCTCTAGATATGAGTGGCATTCACTTATGTCCGATTCAGGGTCCAGCAACCTGTAATTTTTACAAATGCGATTTTACGTACTTTCTTATAGCAGCAAGCTATTACACCTCCAGTACCAGATACATGTACTTCTCTATGCGAGTATCAGGTAGCTACTGTCGTCTGGCCTTGTCTGTTTTATCTTTTGAATACACATATCAAATTACATCACGGTACTCAACTTTGGATGAACATTATGCCTTTGCATCACTATCCATGTTCAACAACCAATATCTTATTAAAGAATGACTCGATACGCGTGCGATTTTGTACCCAGGTATAAAACACGTATTGAAACGAGGCATGGAAATCGTGACCATCTCGGTCAATCGTAAATGGATAGGCTGGTTACTTGATGACTCGCCTTCGTATTTCTGCTGAATTTCAAGACATACTGGTATCCATGACAATACTAAAGCGGGTAAAGCAGCTAAAAATGCACTTCTATGTGATATTGTACACTTTACAAATCCCTACACTGATTTAAAATATTTCCTAAATCTATAAGGAAACTCTATTTGGGAAATCATTTAGGATTCCGGAGAGACAAATAAACTTTTAAGTAAACAAACCGTCAAACTTGGTACAGAAACGCCAGGACGAAGTTATCATTTCAAGAATTGTAACACTATGTATCATATTTCATTTAGTTAACAGCCGTAAAATGACTTAGATATTGCCAAACGGCGTTAAATCTAAAATAATCAATCTTCATTTGGGAGAAAATTACAGATTGTTGTACTTAGTAACTTTTGAAAAAGAAAAAAAAAAATTAAGCATAGAGCATATAATTTGTCCATTCAACTCCGACGACAGTTTAAAGTGAGGACCTTCTTATTTTACAGAGCGTTTGTATAGGTACTAAGGTTGTGCATGAGGAAACACTTTTCATTTTCTTTAAGTTGTGAGAGAATTGTTGAAAGTAGTCAGTTTTGAGGAAATATAACAAAGTAAGTATATGGTTTCTCTTGCAGTTTTCAAGCTAAGGCATTTGTTTTGTCTATATACCTCCTATCACAGTTCTTAATCTAGGACCTTATATTCATACGATGCAAAAGAAAGTATGTCACATCTTGATAATGGTCAATACTACCTTAAGAAAAGTTCTACAAGTTATTGCTTAAGGACACCACCTTATATAAGCTTTTGACGGACGTGTTATGTACTGTTTCCGGTACTCTTGTTCTGTATATGTAATAATGTCATGTACTGCTTATTAAGATAATTTCCACTTTTCCCTCTATATCAACGTGTGCTTCATTATCACTGTAACAGTGTCCTCAAGACGAATGCATTGCAAGACAAAGGAAGATTGGCCGTACATTAATCATGTCACCTAGTACCAATCCAAGTAAAGATGAGAGGATTAGTTAGAGCAATTTTTAGGGAGAGGGGTATCCAAACGTTTAGAACTAGTGTTCTGATCACTTTGTGAGTAACATTACAACAGTGGATATGTTCAAAACAAACCAGGTGATAGTCGAATGAATGCCATACAGCCAGAGTGTACGATCGTAAACGCTCGCTCAGTACATAATAAAAGAAATACAAGAGGACCAGGACATAACTTTCGAGGTATTGCCCTTATCTTAATTTTGTATTTTTTACAGGAATTGAAACCAATGGCTGTTCGTTGTCGTCACCTTTGTTGTATGCGATTATTATTCGGAAATTACAAGAATTATTTGATTCGATACACACCAGCAAGCTCTGCGTATGATCAGTTTTAAATCAAGGTAGGCTACTGAAATATAAGTTGACATTACAAGGTTTCAGCAGTCTCATTTAAAGTTAGTATTTCGCAAATTAACTGCTGTGAAGGGGAAAATTCAAACGTACTGTGCCACTACATATGCAAGATTGATTGATTATTTAGTGTTTAGAGCCGCTTGAGCAATTTTTCAGCTATCCTGCGGCTGACTCTATATAAATGAAAAGGTATGATATAAAAATAGAAATGTATTTAAAACAAAAACATATTAAAATATACCACTAAATTGTCACTATCACTGTGTATATAAAACCATCCTCACATAATTATAATTTCGTACAATCAACTTCAAAACTTTTGATAAAAACCAGTCTCACGAAGAAATTCTACGATTCTATTCAAATCAACATTTGTTAAAAGATCTCTCATGGATCGTGTATCAAAATAATTATATCTAATAAGAGCTGTATCTCCACATTCTAATAAAATATGTTTGACTGTTAAAGGACATTGGCAGAAAACACACTCGGGTGGATCTTCCCTTTGTAGAAGAAACGAGTGTGTCATCCGCGAATGTCCTATTCTACATTTAGTAATAACGACTTCGTCTCGACGTTTAAGATTGCATTCAGCGCTTTATTAACAATAGGGTTGATATCATGTAGTTTGTTATTTATTTTTTCGTTCCAATCAGTTTGCCACAAATGTATAACATATTCTCTAATTAAAGATTTAAGGTCTAACTAGGGAATTTTAAAATCTGTAATTGGTAATTGTAAAGCCTGTTTTGCGGCATTATCAACTTTCGTGTTACCACGTATGCCAATATGGCTTGGTATCCAACAAAACGCTGTTATATCCTCGACTTTTAAGCAAAACATATTCTTTCAAAATGTTATAGATATAAGGATGGTCAATTTTACAGTTTTTGATTGCTTGAAGACAAGAGAGATAATCGGAATGAATAACATGTTTCTTATGTTCTGAAAGTTTTATAAAATTAATTGCTAATTGAAGAGCTATTGCTTCAGCAGTAAAAATTGAAATGTTGTCCGGTAAACGTACTGAAAAAGTATTTCCATGGACAGCAGCGGCAGCAACTTTAGTTTTATCTTTTGATCCATCTGTGTAAAACTGTGTTTCAATTCTTTAAATTTCTGAATAAATTCAAGTGAATTTGTGTCTGACTTTTTATCTTTCGATAAATCTAAATTAACAACAAGTTTTGATAGTTCCCAAAGTGGGATATTAGGAATTTGTAAGTCAGAAATAACATTTAAATCTATTTTAGAATCTTTAATATGTTTCTGAAGTCTCAATCCAAGTGGTTTAATAACTTTAGTCTTTTCATTATATTTTGTTTGAAATTTCGGGTTGAATACACAGTTATATGACAAATGTTTTGGATTGGAACGAAGTTTAATTATATACCGAAAACTCAATTTTATACGTCTGTTTTTAAGTGAAGGTTCATTTGCCTCTACATAGAGGCTATCTATACTAGAGGTTGGAAATACAGATACGTATACCTTGATTGTGAATTGCATCTAAGACTTGGAGATACGATTTTCTAGCATATCCATAAACTATGCATCCATAATCTAACTTGAATCTAACTAGAGATCTATAAAGTTGAAGTAAAACTTTTTTGTCTGCACCCCAATGAATATTGCCGACAACCTTTAAAATATCAAGTGCTTTAGAACATTTAATTTTAAGCATCTTAATATGTGGGACAAAGGATAATTTACTATCAAAGATGACTCCTAAAAATTTAAATTCTTTTACTATTTTGATTGGAGTTCCATTTAATTTGAGTTCTGGATCATTATGATGTTTGCGTTTTTGACAAAAATGAACGCCTGTTGTTTTTGATTTCGAAAATTTAAAATCATTATTATCTGCCCAGTCTTGGATTTTATTTAAGCAAAGTTGTAGTTGTCTTTCGATACTTGCCATATTTTTGAACGATATGAAATGCCGAAGTCATCTACAAACAAACAACCTTCGACATCATTTCTAAGTACCTGAGCTAAACTACTAATTTTTATACTGAATAATGTTACTGATAAAATACTACCTTGTGGAACACTATTTTCTTGGTTGCACAAGTTAAAGTATGTGGAACCCAAGCGAACCTTAAATTGACGTTCTTTCAAAAAGTTTGATATAAATATTGGTAAATTACCTTTTAATCCCATATTGTGGAGATCTTTTAAAATCCCATATCTCCATGTTGTATCATATCCTTTTTCTAAATCGAAGAAAATTGATACAGCATGTTCATTATTAATAAAAGCATCACGAATAAATGTTTCAAATTTGACAAGATGGTCTAATGTACTTCTCTGGCATCTGAAGCCGCACTGAATGTCAGCAAGTAGGTGTTTTGACTCCAGAAACCAGACAAGCCTGTCATTTATCATTCTTTCCAGGGTTTTACACATACAACTTGTTAGAGCAATTGGACGATAATTAGATGGATCACTGTGATCTTTCCCCGGGTTTGGAATTGGAATAATGATAGCTTCTTTCCAAGATTTTGGAAAATTGCCCGTTTCCCAAGTTTTATTAAATATTGATAGAAGACATTTGAGACTGCTTTCTAGAAGATGTTTAAGTATTTGATAGTTTATTTCGTCTGGACCTACAGCAGTGTCATGCGATTTCGTCCATCGATGGAGAATGGTTTTTTGTAATTTTCTAAATTATCCGAAGTAAAATTCAGATATTTTCTTTCTTCTCTATTTTTCACATCAATAAATTTTGCAAACATATGTTCTGTTGACGAGTTTTTAGATATAGCATTTGCAATGCTATTAGATATGTCTGTAATATCAGTAACTGTGGCATTATTTATTCGTGTTTTTGCCTATAATCTTTTTAATTGCATTCCAGACTTTATTAATAGGGGTGTGTGAATTTAATTTGTGAATTTTTCCTGCTTGTGTTACAGGTTCTACGGGCTTTTGCTTTAACTTTCCTATAACTATCTACATATATGTTGGACGGGGATAAATTAAAACGTTTTTCAGCCTTTTTTCTGTTTTTCATCTCCTCATTACAGGCATCATTAAACCATGGCTTTTTAATTTTCTTCGGATTTGTCGAGGTTTTTGGAATAGCTTTCTCGCTATTCTCTAAAATAATATTTGTAAATTTTAAAATTGGATCATTTTCTTTTATTAATATGTTTTCTTTTAGTGTATCAATACAAAGTTTGTTGAATATATTCCAATCTGCTTTATGTATCTTCCAATTTTGGTTTTGGTTATTATTGGAAGGAATAATATCTTCAATTAAAATGGGGAAATGGTCACTGCCACATATGTCGTTGTGGACAGTCCATGACAGGTCACAAGCCAAAGTAGGGTCTGTTAATGAGATGTCAATAGATGTATAAGCCAAAGTAGGGTCTGTTACTGAGATGTCAATAGATGTATAAGGTATGAATTGAATGATTTTAGATGGATGCATTAAGATTTAAGTCAATTTGATCTTTGATGGCAAGAGGCTATGGCTTCTGGACTGAGAGGTGGAAGTGTCCATATTCTCATCATTCAGAGAGCTAAATCTGTTATGAACAGATATTGGATCCCTTATCCCTTTCGGGATTCTATCACTTCTTATGAGTGGTTTGGCGGGCTTTTTTGATGACTCTGAGTCTTTGACAGTCTTTTGTTCAGATTGCTTATGAACATTTTTTTGAACATTTAACTCTTGTGGTTTCTGTGGAATTTGTGGCCTGGAGGAGCCGGAAGAGGAGGCAGCAGCTGCAGAAGAAGCAGCAGTAGAAGAAGCAGAAGTAGAAGAAGACGTGTCAACAAGATTTCTCACAGTTGCAGTCGAATTATTCTGCTTGGTAGATGTAATTGCCAGATCTGTTTGGCATGCAATCTCTTTTGTATTTTTCTTTTTTAAAACAGCTGCATGTGAAACATTTGGATGCAGAGATTGATAAAGTTTTCTTGCATCCGGGTAGCTGAGGTGTTTTTCAACTTTTAATTTTTGAATTTCCTTTTCTTTTAACCAAACACTACATTGTTTTGATGACAGGTATTTTCCCCCGCAATTGACACATTTAGGTTCTTTTTGGCATCGATCTTCATCACAGTCTTCAGAACCACACCTGAAACATACGTTTTCATGTCTACACCGATCTGATGAATGGCCAAACTTAGGTGAAACAACGTAAAGGATTCAGAATAAATGTTTCTACTTTCAAGGAGTAATATCCAATTTTTATTTTATCAGGATGGTTTGGTGTGTCAAAATCAAGAATATAGGTGTTAGTTGGAATAACTTTCCCATTTGTCTTGATTGTAATTCGTCTGGTAAGAAGAACACCTTGAGTTTTCAACTCAGTTGTAATTTCTGTCTCCAAGTCACAAAATCCACGACCTTTGTCTCTAATGACACCCTTGCTTCGATTCAATCGGAAGCTCGGTGTTCCAACGACCTTAACTCCGCCAAATTTCAAAACGGATTGCAGAACCAATAATTGTTTCCTGTTTTTGCATTCAAACAAGAGAGTTTCATTTTTCTTTTTTTTGTTTAACTGATTGGGCCTCTCCATTTATCCCTTTTAATGTTTTGTCGATGACAAACGGAGAAAGCTTCGTTATAGGTTTTTCATTTTCATCCAAGGTTGACAAAATAATAAATCTCGCCCAATTTGCAGTTCGTTCTGAGTCAGACTCAGAGTCATCGTCTTCCACAAGTCGTCTTTTGTTGTTGTTGGGTTTTTTTTGCCATGATTAAGTTAAATTGGTTCAGCACCATTGCTCCCCGCCCGCCTCGGAGCGCCAACAAGGGCGATGCCTTCTTCCGGGGACATCCCAGCAGAAAACGAACACCAAGAGGATACAACGGTGTTATACGCAGATGGACATATCCACCCAATTGACCCTAGCCACCGCCTAAACGATATCACTAGATTGAAATTGTATATTATTTGTAACAAGTTGTCTTCTGTGCAAGACAAGAAGACAAGAATTTTCCAATTTATTACTATCAACATTAAACAATGAAGAATAAACAATGAAGAATACAGTGATCTGAAAACACCAAATAGTCACTAAAATTGATGGATATCGTCTAAGCTAGGCGTGACCAGCCGATTGAACGTGCCGAGCCAAACACGTCCGCCCGTTTAGATGAAATTAGGGCCAAAGTGGAGTGTTGGTCAAGGAGCGTTGTAACCTTAACACCCATCCACCTCAGCCACCAGGATCCCCTCTTGCATCGACACGGGTCACATCCCACGGCAAACAGGACGCCCCTTTTAGTCACCTTTTACGATCAAGGAGAGGATACTGTGGGCCAATTCTTATCACCCCGGACCCACACGGGGGGGGGGGGGGGGGGGGGGGGGGGCTTGATATAATAAAAGTTGTTGCAAACACAAAATGGGGAGATATAAGAATACCATTCTACATCTGCATCGCTCTCTCATCCGGTCTAAACTAGACTACGGCTGTATAGTATATGGAGCGGCAAGAACATCCAACATTAAAGCCCTAGATGCAATCCCCATCAAGGACTTCTACTGTGCACAGGAGCTTTTCGAACCTCTCCTGTAGATAGTTTGTATGTTAAAGCAAATGGACCACTAGATCTACGTAGAATAAAACTCATCTTAGAACACATTGTTAAATCAAAAGCTAATATTGACAATCCTACATTTAAATGCGTTTTCCATCCACAGTTGGAAGATTTGTATGACAAAAATAAGACGTGTATAAAATAAATTTGTCTCCGAGTTAAATGATTGATTGTTTGTTTGTTTTACGTCCCGTCGAGAATTTTTCACTCATATTGAGACGTCACCAGCTGTAGGTGAAGTACCACAAATTTAGACCTATGCTTAGCGCTCAGGGCCATAGCAGTGAGGGTTCTTTTACGTGCCAACGCCTACCGGAAACGGGACCTCCGTTTTTAAGGTCATATCCGAAAGACCCGTGATTCTCACTTCTAAATGCCGAGCGTTTGGCGAAGGAGCAATCACTACCTATTTTTCGTCTTAGGTTTGACGGGGCCATGGCACGAGCGAGGCTCTAACCACGGAACTACCACGACCGGTTTTTCGAGTAAGTTAATAAAACGTTTACATGATTCTAACTTACCTTTGATCATCATAAAACCCTCATCACGTTCACCATGGAAATTACTAAAACCAAAAGTTGACACATTCTAAATATAAAAAAATCTGAAACAAATTCCGCTATTTTCAAACAAAAGTTATCCGAACTAAAACAATCTAAACATCCTACAACTGATGTTTATACAGATAGTTCAAAAGACCAAAATAAAGTCGTTGCTGTTGCAGTAATTAATAACATCGTTTTCTCGGCACGACTCCCAAATGAAGCAACAATTTATATCGCTGAAGCAAAGGCTATCCAACTTGCGTTAGAGTACATTAAAATTTCTAATGACAAATACGTCACTATATTCTCAGACTCCCTATCTTGTCTACGCACAGTCTATAAGTAATATGAATATGGATCATATTTTAGGCATTTTAAACCAGTACTATTTTCTAACTAAACAAAATAAAATAGTTGACTTCTGCTGGATTCCTCGTCATATTGGTATCCATGGTAACAACAAAGCAAACAAAGAGGCAAAGAATGCACTACAAAATGATATTGTACATTTTAAAAATTCCTTATACAGATTTGAAATATATATATAAACTAGATGTAAATGGTCTTTTGCAAATATTTTGGAATTTCTGTGACAGAAGTAAACTGTATTCTATTTAAAACAAAGTAAATAAATCGTGTAACATCGTAATGAAAGCCAGGGCGAAGTTATTATTTCAAGAATACGTATCGGACATTCAAATTTGACACATTCTTATTTATTAAACAGAGAACTTCAACCTCAATGTATATCTTGTGATTGTCCATTAACTATACAACACATTCTTTTGGATGTAGTGATTTTACACCCACACGAAATAGACTTTTTAATAATGTGCAATCAATGTATGAGGGATACTTTTTAAGTTCGTAGACTAGGTCGGTCTCTTTAAAACCGCTTAAAATATCAAAATTTTATTTATCTATGACCTTCGAAATATTTTACACCGATCTACCCATTTCCGGAACGCCGCACAGTACTCCTCTTTAGGTATATGTTGCAAACACTGGTAGACCGCAATGCCTATACGATAACGGGATTCAAAACGGTGCCCTGCCAGCATTTCCTTTAGTCTTGGGAACAACCAAAAGTCACAGGGGGACAGGTCAGGGCTGTGTGGGGGATGACCTAAGACATCGAGCCCAGATTTTTTCAGATATTCCTGTACCGTAGCGGATTTATGGGCCGGTGCGTTATCATGGAGTAATTTGATGCCGCGGACACCGGTGAGCGGTCTGCGTTTCTGATAGAAATCAACAAGTTGAGTAAGAACACTTTCTCCAGTGACAGAACTACCTTTCAGGACTGGACCTTTCGAATCAAAGAATATCGCATACAACATGCGATTTGATGTTTTGCAACGGCGCGCAATGACAGGTCTGTCGCCCTCAGATGAAATCCAAACCTTGTTTTTAGCCTTAGAATCGGGTTGAAAATGATAGATCCAAGTTTCATCACCTATAACTATCTCTTCCAAACGACGTGGGTCACATTTACCCTATTTTTTATAACTTGCGATGCAAGTCTAACCCGACTTTGTTTCTGCTCGTCAGTGATCAAATGGGGCACCCAGCGCACGCACATCGTACGTACCCCAAGTCGTTCACGTAAGATCTTCAAAACACTTGACGAATGAATGCCACTTAATTTTTCTATTTCTTGCACGGTATAACGTGCACCTTCCTCAATCAACGTTTTCACATATATCATATTTTTTATAACTTGCGATCCAAGTCTAACCCGACGTTGTTTCTGCTCGTCAGTGATCAAATGGGGCACCCAGAGCGCGCAGATCTTACGTACCCCAAGTCGTTCACATAAGATCTTCAAAACACTTGACGAATGAATGCCACTTAATTCTTCTATCTCTTGCACGGTATATTGTGCTCCTTTCTCAATTAACGTTTTCACAGTTGTAATGTTCTTTTCTGTCAAAACGGAAACAGGCCTACCCACTCGAGGGTCATTTTCAATTGACTCCCGACTATCATTAAAACTACGTAGCCACTTGCAAATTGTAGCATATTTTCAAGCACCATTCCCATAAATCTTTTGTAAATCAGCATAAATTTCCGTTGACGGAAACCCGAGGTTTGCTCGAATCTTACGAGATATTTTTCCATCCATATTGAACACTATATTTTACTATAGTGTATAAAACCACGTGTTGAACATACCCATCGCAGCGCGCACGTGGACCTCGTGCGCCGCATAGCGTGATACCGTTCGAGAGAGGAATGATTACGCAAGTTCTGTGTTAAAAAAATCGTGCAACTCCATAATCTCGTTAAAAAGTTATAGGCTTACTCTACGAACTTAAAAAGTGTCTCTCGCATAAACTTTTAACAAATATTGACTATCATTTTATTATAAAATATTTACAAGAATGCGATGTATACAGAAAAATTTGATACTTTATAATATAACCTATTCATATACACAAAATGGTATGTATTTTTACCTGTACCTGTTTACGTATTTTTAACTTTTAAGCCCGTCGGATGAGACGTTAAAGGGTTCCCCGTGTCAAGGATTACAACCCCCTAGGCACGTCAAAGATCGTTCCCTTGATTTTCGAAAAAGAGCCACTGGGGGCCGTCAGGGAAACTTCAACTTTCATAACCAACCATATTTCATTTGCGTAACCGCCGTAAAATGTCTGAAATATTGTCAACACAGCGTAAAACCCGAGTCAACCCAGTCAGACAGGTATACAACACAATCAGTTTAAAATGTAACTCAGTCAGGCAAAGATTTATTCTGATAAGAATTATGAGGAAAAATGTTTTTGTTCTTTAATATGATTATATGGCAGAAATTAAAGTTATTGGCAAATTATTGAATAAATATCAATTTAAAATTAAATTGCTCTGATTTGTATTCTTTATTGCAAGGTGTTAGGCTGTTACTTGTTCCATATAGGTCCCCACATATATAAAGAACTAATTTATGATTTTTGACAGAGTGTGGAAATTAACTATGTGTACAATTAAGACAATATTGAGGAAAGACAAAAACTATCTAAATAAATTTGTCACTACACATATGAAAAGGCTAAGATAACGAACAGTACTCAATCTCGTAATTCCATAGAAAATCATTTTCATAATTTTTGCATCTGGACACATTTTGTCCTTTATTTAAAGACCTTAATTTGTATAAGTAGTGGTTTTGTTATATAAGAAGTTAATGTAAGCACTAATACTTTGGTCATAAAGATTTATCTGTAAACTATACCTCATAATTTCACACATATTGACACGTGTCCCGGTGATGTTTGGAATGCATATGATGGCTTACAAGACTGCTTTCTATTTAGCAAATATGAAAAGGATTACAGCGAGAAATTTAATGTTTCGACAAAGCCTTCTGAGTGGAGACTTTCATCAATTTCACATACAAATAAAACGATACTTTCAATTGTAGCATTTTCTGCTTAATGTTGAGGTTATGACATGTATAATGTAAAATTCACAACGTATAATTAAGCATCTGAAATGTACACAAATGCATATTTATGAAAATAATTCAACAGAAAAATGAAACAAAATACCTATGTAAATGCCTATCATGTAATATTCTAAATGTGCTATTAATTTTATCAGTTTGCAGAGAAACTCTTGGCTGGAGATGTAATCTGCCTATTGACCATTACATCAGATAATTTGCAACATTTGAGCAGATTTGTTGCATCAAAATTGATACAGGGCAAAGGTAAATATAAAACATAATAGTTTAATTCCCATGAAATCGTATAGCAGATATTTTGGTCTCACAGAAGGCAATGTACCCGGGAAGAGACCACCGACCTTGCGAAAGTAAACTGGCAAACTTTCTCACATATTTCGGCGGCGACCTCCGTGGCCGAGTGGTTAGAGCATTGCGCTCAAATCACAAGGCCTCTCACCTCTAGTCGGCGCGGGTTCGATTCTCGCTCGCGCCGATATATGTGAGAAAGTTTGCCAGTTTACTTTTGGAAGGTCGGTGGTCTCTTCCCGGGTACATTGTATCTGGGTTCTCTCCTCCACCAAAAAATTCCAGATGCCACCAGATAACTGAAAAATTGTTGAGTGTGGCCGAAAACAATAAACAATCATATATCGGCGCGAGCGCGAATCGAACCCGCGCCGACTAGAGGTGAGAGGCCTTGTGATTTTGAGCGCGATGCTTTCTCTCTGTTTTATACCTGGGTACAAAATTCCACGCGCATCGAGGCATTCTTTAATAAGATTTGTTTGTTTGTTTGTTTGTTTATAGCCGCCTGAGCAATTTTTCAGCTATCCGGCGGCTGTCACCATTACCGGTGACAGGGCTGCAAATTTAGGCCTATGCTCGGCACTCAGGGCCTTTGAGCAGGGAGGGATCTTTATCGTGCCACACCTACTGCGACACGGGACCTCGGTTTATACGGTCTTATCCGAAAGACCGGCACCCACGTCCCACAGTGGGATTCGAACCCCCGACTCAAGGATCATCAGATCTTTGAGCCCGACGCTCTAACCACTGCGCCACGCGGGCGGCCTTTAATAAGATATTATGTCAAACATTGCTAGTAATGCAAAGACATGCTGTTCGTCTAAAGTTGAGTACCGTACTGTAATTCTGTACTTTTATTTAAAAGGTAAAACAAGTAAGGAAATACACGGCGAGTTAGTCGATGTTTATGGGTCTTCTGAACCATTTTATGCTCACGTTAAATTCTGGGTAGGGGAATTCAAACGCGGTAGAACGTCTTTAGAGGATAAAGCCAGGTCAGGACGCCCACTAGATGCTACTGACGAAGAAATGTCTAACAAAGTTCGGGATCTGGTACAGTCTGATAGGCGAATTCAGGTGGATGGACTGATTACATATTGTTTAACGTCCCGCTCGAGAATTTGTCACTCATGTGGAGACTTTCAGGTGGAAAAACTAGCGTAGGCATTAGACATTTCACGTAATAGCGTTCCAACAATCTTACATGATTGTTTAGGTATGCGGAAGCTAACAGCACGTTGTATCTGCAAATCCCTTAGCGATAAGCAATGTCAACCATGGCATCAGTATGCAGCGTCTTATTGAAGCGTATCAGGCCAAAAGAAGATTTTCATTTGCATCTAGTCACTGTAGATGAGACTTGGGTTCATTATTAAGAGCCAGAGAATAAAGCTCAGAGTCGTCAGTGGATAGTCTCGGGGTCATCGAGGCCATAGAAGTTCAAGACGCAACCATCTGCTGGCAAGGTGATGACGAACGTCGAGGTAAACTCTCTAGGTGTTTTGCTGCAACAGGACAACGCGCGAGTCCATACTTGCCAAGTTGCAATGGGTGCTGTAGAGCGAAAAGGGTATGAATTAATACCACATCCTGCCTATTCGCCTGACTTAGCTCCTAGCGACTTCTTCCTATTCCTAAACACGAAAAAGGTTATCCGTGGACATCATTTCCGGTTGGACGACAAGGTCGTGACGCCTGTTGAGTGGGCGAATGGAAAGGACCCTCACTTTTTCAGTTCTGGGCCCATGACAATGATTTAAAGTGAAAAAAGAGAGCAACCAATGTTGCGATTCGCTAATGCGTTGAGGACTTACGTAGTTTAATGAGCATTATAGAAATGGGATTCTTTTAGACTAACACAAAAAGATAATATCAAGCGTACATATTTCATGATGTATTCCATATAAAAAAAAAAAAAGCAAAAATCAACAAAATATAATGAAGAAATCTAGCAAAATGCATGAGTTGGATTAGAATGGGATAACTACCTTTTCATTTGCTATAAGTGACTGTTAATGTGTTGATTGATTGTATATTGCTTAACGTCCCTCTTGAGAATTTTTTAACTTATACGGAGACATCACCATTGCCGGTGAAGGGCTGCAAAATTTAGGCCTTTCCTCGGTGCTTGTGGTCTTTGAGAAGCTAGGGATCTTTAACGTGCCACACCTGCTGTAACACGAGTCCTCGGTTTTTACTATCTTATCCGAAGGACCGCCCCATTAAAAGCAAAGGGGTACCGAGGACGTATTCGAATCCGGATCCCCAAGAAACGACTATTAATGTTGATTTAATGGTTGCACACATCCATTTTAACGGCATTGCTACTGTGTCGCCAATAAAACTCAGTTCGATTGATTGATTGATTGATTATAATTGTTTAACGTCCCGCTGGAGAATTTTTTACTCATATGGAGACGTCACCATTGCCGGTGAAGGGCTGCAAAATTTAGGCCTCTACTCGGCGCTCAGAGCGTTTGAGCAGGGAGGGGTCTTTATCGTGCCACAACTGCTGTGACACGGGGCCTCAGTTTTTGCGGTCTCATCCGAAGGACCGCCCCATTTAGTCACCTCTTACGACAAGCAAGGGGTACTAAGGACAAATTTTAACTTGGGTCCTCTAATGTTTAATCAAAATTAACAGTCAAAGATAACAATTGAGAAGGAAGATATTCCCTCATATTTTAGAATGTGTGTGCGTATCCCAAAGATTGATTGTATGTTTGTTTTACGACCCGTCGAGAATTTTTCACTCATATTGAGACGTCACCAGCTGTACGTGAAGTACCACAAATATAGACCTATGCTTAGCGCTCAGGGCCGTAGCAATGAGGGTTCTTTTACGTGCCAACGCCTACCGTGACACGGTTCCTCCGTTTTTAAGGTCATATCCGAAAGACCCGTGATTCTCACTTCTAAATGCCGAGCGTTTGGCGAAGGAGCAATCACTACCTATTTTTCGTCTTAGGTTTGACGCGGCCATGGCACGAGCGAGGCTTGAACTCACGACCTCCCGGTTACGAAGCGAACGCTCTAACCATTGAGCTACCGCGACCAGTATTAATAGGTTTGATGGTATATATTCCTGTAATATGACAATGCTTTGAGGTGTACATTTTTGTGGCAGTACAACTAAAGTTCAAATTTAATGCATTTCCCTGATATCAAAAAGAACAGGAAATTCAAAGCAAGGATGCGAGGAGGTAGGTTAACCCAGGAGTCCATAGATAAAATGAAAGGATGGTGTTCAGTTCCAGCACTCTCACCTGGAAGGATGGATCACTTCCTTAATAATGAGGGGCCGAGTGGTTAAAGCATTGCGCTCAAAATCACAAGGCCTCTCACCTCTAGTCGGTGCGGGTTCAAATCCCGCTCGCGCCGATATATGTGAGAAAGTTTGCAAGTTTACTTTCGGAAGGTAGGTGGTCTCTTCCCGGATACATTGTATCTGGGTTCTCTCCCCCACCTACAAAAACTGGACGCCACCAGATAACTGAAAAATTGTTGAGTGTGGCGGAAAACAAACAAAGAATCAATCAACCAATACTTGATAATGATGAAAATTTTTAAAATCTTCTGAAGAACAGAAGGACTAATGTGATTCATTTGAGTATTGTTTTCCATGGACCTCTTTATTAATTTCTTATCAATTCAAGTTGATTCTGTTTTAATTTGAAATAGTTATAAACAGTGTATCTTTTATATTGTTACAGTGAAACCATTGAGACAAATTTTGTTTATGCCACCATTGAGAGGAAAGATAACTGTTATGATGCAAATTGTTCTTCTGGTAGGTTAGATTAGACACACCAACAATTTGTCTAATATAGTGTCAAAATGTTAATTTTTTCCTTGTTCAGTATATTAGGGATGATAAAGAGATTTACTAATAGTAATAAAACCATAGTGTTTGCATACTGGAAACTGAATAAAGAAAGAGTGCGACTACAAACCCCAAGACGTCTGGGGAATATTTCTTGCCAGCCTTCAAATAATATTATAAATATAAATTATTTTTAACAACACTCAAAGCATACTTTAAAATTTCTTCATGATTGATCCTGCGATAAAGGATAGACTTTCCGACTAATTTGCCGTGATTTATGCATACCTACTGTATCGTTAGATTTGACATGATTGGAGAAGACAGCTTTCGTGAGGCAGTGAAAATCATGATTTGTTAATTGTGTTACATAAATCTTTATACCTTTCTCTGTATCTCCTATATTTATAATTCCTATTTCAAATAAGCATGAATATTTTGTGATGTTATAAAAAAAATAGATTTACGATTCATTACTAAAACTATAAATAGTTTGAAATACTTCACTTATTCATTAACAATCTGCATACAATATTGAATTGATCAATAATTAGTATTAAATGAGTTCAAGGGACCCAGTTATCTTGTTCTATAGAAATAAACATTTTTCTTCATGGACAGAAACTTTGTATCATTTTCAAGTATTGCGGACGTGTTGTCTCATACTAATTCAGGACAAGTCACTGATAACGTTTAAAGTAAATTATCCGTTGAGTTTCGGATTAAATTTATCAATGAAACATTGTTCTTTCCCCACTGTAATTGTTAGTTTTCTTCAATAACTTTATAAAATGGGAAATTTTTGAGAAGTGCACACAGTTTTCGCTACATGGGGTATTTCTTGCAGATTGATGTTTGATTTGTTGTTTATGAACACGCACCCTGTCGACAACTTTATTAACGGTTTGTCCTATGTAGTTTTCATCGCACCCTTAGGACGTCATGCAGTAAATGACTCTTTTTTTCACAGTTTATGTTACGTCAACAAAATAAATTACTCGGTAAAGAGTTGAAGAAACATAAGTTTAATATTTTTTTTAAAAAGGGAAATAATTGCTAGATTTTCTTATTACAATGCCTTCTAAAACAAATTTCATATATGTAGGTATGAATAAAAGTGCGTGTGCCTGTATAAATTTTATCGCACTATTTTTTGCTCGAGTAGAAACTCGAACAAGCACAGCGTGTGTCATATTTGAATATTTATGTTTAATGTTTTGCTAGAAATTTTGTAAAGTGCATACCGGGTTAGTTAATAGATTGATTAACTTCTTGATGAACAAGTCTCTTGTGATTTAGCCAAAATATGCCTTTTTTTTCGTCATTTGGAAAATAACTATTTACTATATACGAGGGCTGATTGATATGTTGTGAGCCTTGTATTCAAGAAGTTAGCATCAATGTCCTTTTTCAGCCCTACTACTCCTTGACTATTTAAGGCCATGTACCCGAAGATTGGTGTCACTTGATCTGTTTATATCGACGAGATGGCACTCAAAAGTAAACAGCAAAATCGGTGAAAGAGCAGTGATCCAATATTTGCATAAGAAATGTTTAGCACCTAAGGATATCCATACTGATATGGTAGCAACACTAAGGTAAGATGTCTCTTCTTATGCTTCAGTAAAAAGGTGGGTGGCGGAATGTTGATGGTTTTCTGATGGTAAATTATTCTCCAAAAGGGACAAACAATCAATAGCACATACTATACATCACTTCTGGGGCAGTTACGGGAAAGTATTAAACACAAGCGCCGCGGAAAACTCAGTAAAGGTGTGTTGTTCCACCAGGACAATGCCCCTGTTCACAAGTTTGTCATTGCCATGGCTGCCATTAACTAAATTAGTGATTGAGCATCCACCTTATTCGCCTGGTGTCGCTCCATCAGACTTTCATCTATTTCCAAAACTGAAAATGGTCATTTCCGGTACCAACTTTCAGTTAGAAGATGACATCATACATGCAGAGGAGAAATCTGAACGGACAAGGAAAAGAAAAATACTTCTTTAAAAGTGTCATTGATGCCCGTAATCATCGCTGGCAAAAGTGTATAGATATTGATGGGGATTGTGTTGAAAAATAATGCAATGTGTCCGCCAAAATTCAAACCCTTACATATGAGGTTCACGACATATCCATCAGCCCTCCTAATTCCAGGCTCTATTGGAAAATACTACGGATACATTATATTGTATTTAATCAATACATGTTAACCAGCTACATGTAAATATATTCAATTGATTTCCGTCAAGTTTTCCACAAGGAATATTACATTTACAATAAGCATAAAACATTGATTTCTTTATCGTAAGTTCATAGCATAGAACAAATAGTGTGGACAAATTTCTTGATATTTAATTCACGATACATTTTAAAACTTTTAACGGTATTATTCAAAACAGGAGTTTACGCATACTTGATGCTCTTTATGATGAACAAGAATGACACAGTTATTAATCTTGTTACATTCAAGACAACTCAAAACTTAAACAACAACAGAGACAATATAGTAATAAAACAACATGATATTCAGATCAAGCTGAATAAATCCTTCTATGGGTACTGCTTGAGAATACACGTATTCCAAATCGACAATGATATCAAATTCATTCGCAAAATAGTAATGGACAGGGGTATCTTCGTTAAAACCAATGAAAAAAGCGCAACCAGTACCTTAATAAAAAGAAGGAAACAAGACATACATGGTGTCATAATCTCATGATGAACACGATTTCAAAAAAAAAAAAAAATAATGGACAAACAGGTTCATTGTTTACAACTGTCCCCGCTGCGTGAAGAAAATGAATAGATCATAATTATACAATGTTAAAGTTTTAGTCACTATTCTTTTGAAAGCAAGTGTTATTGTCTACGTCAATGTAAACAACATCCGCGTTGGAATTTTCACTGGCATGTCGATGAAAGCCCAGGGAAGTTAAGTTGAAGGCAGCTGGGAAAGACGACGACGATGGCTTCTTCACACTCTTCTTTTTTCTTGGTGTTTGACTCGAAGCTACATGTAATTTAAAAGAAAAATATGTATCGGCTCCATTGAAATCACAGACTTTAACATTACATCGAAACGACGTACAAGCTGAGTTTCTATCTAAGATGCTTCAAACATAATTAGGAGATAGTCAGCAATTTATCCGTCTATCAACGTGTGCCTTCACTATTGTTTATTTAATATTGACTGCACGTTTCATTTAAGTTCTATTATATTGTTCCCTTGAGTAAACTTTAGAGAGTGAGTTCTTTATGGTGTAATGGTTTATTTACCCATGATGTCATCTACTTCCATTTCTGGAACACCCGCTAACACAGCTCGTCTTCGGAGTTCATCGATACAAATCTGCAAAAATTTATGTGATAGTTATTCGCATGATAAATATGCCTTCTAACATGGAAAACTTTCTTTTTAAGAGAGGATGTTTTGCTAGCAGGAATTTTACCACTTTTGTTAAGCTGACGTTCACACTGTAAAATCTGTGTTCATATATTCCCTCAAGTAATAAATATTCAGACTATCAACGTGTGCCTTCACCGTTGTTTATTTAATATTGACTACATCTGAATTATCTTACAACAAAGAAAAAGATGAAAAGAAAATATTGTTTTCAATGATTTTAGTAAATAAATCATATTATACAATTTTAATAAACATGTTAATTGAACGGATCTATGGTTAAAGGAAAATGCTTTATATTAATCATCTGTATCAATATTAAGGTATTTTTGAGATTTCCTGTAATATTTTTGTTTATCACAATCCATATATATATATATATATATATGTGTGTGTGTGTGTGTGTGTGTGTGTGTGTGTGTGTGTGTGTGTCTGTGAAACTTCAGTTATCGTATGCTGTTTTCATTCTGTGTATGCTCTTGTGAGATACAAGACTTGGTAAGCCAACAATGTGAACAACATAAAAAATTCATGAGTTACTGGTACAGGTAAAATAAAAATACAGAGATGTTTTTATTTCTTTGATTTGGTTTTCCATTTGATCCTCAATTCGCATAATTGTTAGTTTAGATAATCTTTTTTCCATTAAGACCATACCTCTAGAGCTCTGTTCTCCGATTTTGAATTTTTGAGGTCGTTTGCCACTTGCTTTTTCTGCTTGTACAAAAGTTTCATCCTGAAGTGTTCGTGATCAATAACTGCTACCACCAAACCTAAGCAATAATAAGATGAGTTAATACAATTTTTATCGATCATTTATAGAAGATGTATTACGTATTTATTGCTCATTCCTTACATTTTCTCTTTTTTATTGTCTAGTTGAAATCAAGAAGATAATTCAACTCTTGTTTCATGATCTTATTTGCAATGACATTTCGAAAAAGAGCATTATTGATTGGATTTTACATTCACTATCAGTAAAAATATTAAATGTTTACGACTGCAGGTTTTCATGCACCAAAGTTATTTAAATTTTACTAACTCATTAATTTATATAGAGTTAGTTGGAAGTTAAGTACAGTTTCGCTAACTTTGGAAATTGGAAAAATTAAGTTACCTGTGATTTACTATTACAATTGATTTACATCTCTAAATCAATTTAATTGGTTTAGTATACGCCAAACACAATATAAGTGAATTCTTTATCTGATAATTTTATATCACATTCGCTCATTTGGAGGTTATGTAATTCAAATGTATTTGTTGCCTTAGCCAACTCTAAAATTTGTATTCTTTATAGTTTTTGAGAATGACCTCTGTTATCTTCACCTATTTTATGTACTTCCTTTAGACCAAAGTTGAAATAATGAAAACCCTTATTTGAAGAACCAAATTGAAAACACGTTACAAGTTACATTAGAAGGTCATCTGGCTGTCACTTCTTACGACGAATATCGGGCATTGACCACGTTGATAAAGATTACAGAGCAGATCTGGATGGACCTTTCTATCTACAGCTTATCTGATGAATTGAATATTTTTTTATGCAAAAGAGTTCACAACTCTCATTTGAAAGATACGAAGAGGCTTATCGACCACAATTTCTACCAGATTTCCTTCGTATATATTGGGAAATTAATTGTTTAAATTGGGTTGCTTTAGCTCAACGCTTAGCCCGTAGTATTGACAATTGTACAACCAATGAAGATGCTTGCGAAGTTTTGATATTGTTGTAATATGATATACTTATTCCAGAAAAGATTGTTCTGATTTCTTACGTATTGCATATTCCATGAAAAACTTCTGTTGCAGCCTTATCTCCAACTTGGTCGATATATTTAACAAGCCTGAATCCACACTACATGTACATTTCATCAATCAATTTCAATCAATTGTAGTTTACTCATCTCTGAGAAGAAAATTTGAAATATCTGTCATGTGTATCTCAGTAAATTTCAACTCCGAGAAGACGAAAGACAAACCTCAATCAGGAAAACTCACCGACACCTTCGACTCATAGAAACTGACACAGACTTAAAACCTCTCAATGAAAATCGCTCTACGTTTATGAGACAAGTGTCCTTACATTACTTCAATGATGGTACCTTACATTATGTATTTATCATACTGAAAAAAATATTGATTTTCATTTTAAATCATTTATGATTGACGGTGAAGTTAAATAGTACAGGTTCGGGTTATTCGATAAAATGTTGATTCCTATCCAACCTTATCTAGGTCCGTTGAAACAAGCAAAGGGATGCGAAGATGATTAACTGTATTATTCATATATCGACAAATACGATCATCTTTTCACTTCGCAATCGTAACACAATAATGTTGTGAAGAAGTCTGATGGGAGATAGATTTGCTTATCAAAGGCATATCAGACAGCATGTATGATTAATCAGACAATCAAAAGCTAATTTCCAGGAGAATTATATGCTTGCGTTAGTAAGAATTACATAGTCATACCTAGTTCGGAATAGCCTGATTCAATATCTTGTAATAAAGAATGTTTCTAGCATATATGTTATTACTGCATTGACCTATAATTACGAAAACACTTGTATTAGTATAAATATTTGAACAGACGCTTGATTCAAAATAATCCCAGAGAGTTTAACTTCTCTTTGGTGACAACTTGTCCTTTTAGATAAAGAAAGGCGAAGGCAGTTTCATATAAACCATATTTCCATCATTTAAGACGGGCCTTCGTGGCCAAGTGGTTAGAGCATCGCACTCAAAATAACAAGGCCTCTCACCTCTAGTTGGCGCGGGTTCGATTCTCGCTCTCGCCGATTTATGTGAGAAAGTTTGCCACTCTATTTTCGGAAGGTCGGTGGTCTCTTCCCGGGTACATCTGGGTTCTCCCTTCTACCAATAAAAATCCTGTTAGAATAGATCCTTAGTATCTCTTGCTTGTCGTAAGAGTCGACTAAATGGGGTGGTCCTTCGGATGAGACCACAAAAACTGAGGCCCCATGTCACAGCAGGTGTGGCACGTTAAAGATGCCTCCCTGCTCAAAAACCATAGGCGCCGAGCATAGGCCTAAATTTTGCAGTCCTTCACCGGCAATGGTGACGTCTCCACATGAGTGAAAAATTCTCGAGCGGGACATTAAACAATATATAATCAATCAAACAATCCACCAAAAAAAATGGACGCCACTGCAAAATTGTTGAGTGTGGCGGAAAATAACAAACAAACATTCAATCCATCTATCACTTAAGTATACTAGAAGATTAATTGATTATATATTGTTTTACGTCCCGCTCGAGAATTTTTCACTCATATGGAGACGTCACCATTGCCGGTGAAGGGCTGCACAATTTAGGCCTACACTCGGCGCGCAGAGCCTTTGAGCAGGGAGGAATCTTTAACGTGCCACACCCGCTGTGACACGGGATCTCGGATTCTGCTGTCTCATCTGAAGGATCGATGCATTTAGTCGCCTCTTACGACAAGCTAGGGTTGCTGAGGATCTATTCTAACAACCCGGATCCCCACGGTGTTTATTAAATTGAACATTTCAACCACATTGCATCTGGATTCTTACACAAACCATTCTGATTCATTAGAGTAAAACCTTTGGGCATTTAGAGTCCTCTACATTATGTGTGATAGGTCCTTGCTCCTATCGTTTCCACAGAGATTTCTTCTTACTTACTATTGACCACCCGAATGACCCTCCAAGGGACAAGGAAGGCTAAAATAACCACAAACTTCTGGATTTTATAGGCACTTAGTCCCTTTATGAAGATCAAATCCACGATGAAAGAAGCCACGACGATGAAACCATCAAAGACCTGTAGTGCATAAAACACCATTAACATCCCAGGTATTATCGATATTTTCACCTAACAATTGGGCGATATGGAAAAGTACCCCTGCTTCTAGCAATAAAACAACTGTAAAATCATATTCGTGCAATATATTTATGGCATATTGAATCGCGTTAATCATTAATACATATATAATTACATATCAAGAAATGTACGTCGTAAAAGCAACAGAAGCTATGGAAAGTGTCGATAGAGTAGTTAAGTCGGTTCACATGGTTAGGGTAAATTCATTTTTACTAGTTTCTGTTTATCACGTTCTTTTAATAAACGTATTCTAATGATTTAATAGATGTTACCTCTAATTTCTTTTCGAAGTACTCCTTCCCACTGCATATCAACTTTAAAACATTCTGAAACAAAACTACAGTTGAAAGATTTATATCTTAGTGCAAAAGATTATCAAAGACTTTAAGAATCTCTAACTTGATAGGAAATTATGATTACCTCCATAACAAGTATGGCAAGAATTGAAATGCTGCAGTAATGAAATATATGAGCAAGATCCACTTCTATAGGTTGCGAATGATCATCATGATGGACTTCAAATTGGATTTTGTTAGTGAAGTTCCAAAGATTAGAAGTGGCATTTTTTGACGAAATTGCGGAAGAGTTGTTGATAAAATATTCAGAATACACCCCCGTGCTCCTACGAAATCTTTTGTCCAATATTTGACGTAGATGATGACTAGTTTGATTAGTCTTGGAATCCACAGAAAAAGTGAAATCTAGAGTACTATAGGATGTTGATGTTTCCTGTATGAAATTCACTTTAGATGTCAGAATCCTTGAATGTAAAACGTTAATGTCTGTTTCGTACAGGTCCTGTAATTCCTGTGGATATGTTGATTTCATTGAATTAACAAAATATATATTAGCCAATTCTTCAAAGTCAAGAACCCCTGAAAGATAAACATCAGAAAAGTTTATATATATATATACTGGATGGTTAAATTATAAAACTACTCAAAAGTGAGGTAGGAAACACTCTTGCGAGACAGATTTCTGACTATCATTAGATAAAACTTTATTTTTGTCACTCATTGTACTGGCAAAATAGATTCGGATATGCGAAAATATATGTGAGAGGGTTTTTTCCATACTTATTGTTGTATATACTTTTCGTAATTAGCCTACTTAAGTATTGAATATTTTGCATACATGAAAATGTTGGAAAGGAATCGATGATGGACCCAGGATTCACCACAGAAGGGAGTGATAACTTAGGACTGATTGATCCATTGTTTTGAGCTTAACACCGTTTTCGTCAACATTTCGCCGATTTTACTGCAGTTACATAAATGAAAAACTTTAGGTTTTGAGGGTTTGAGTTCCTCTGACTGCTCACAGTGAGTGTACTCTTTATAAAAGAAACTCAGAGAAATGATCATTTACGTGTCAAGTGGAGGAAGGGTTGTGATCTTTGACACGAGGCACCCTCTGACATTCCATCCGACGGGCATAAAACCAGGGAAGGAACGAGTATAAAATGTTCGAATTATCTAGGGGTCCGGGGGCTTGGCAAACCGAAAATGTTTGGCTTAAATAAAGCACATTGGTGAATTTTAACTAGGTTATTTAATCATTTCTTCTTTTTTTTTTTAAAGTGGTGTGACTGCCGGACCCCTTATTAATCTCCCCCAGGGAAGATCAATAAAGTCAACTTACCTTTAAGGTAATATATATCCAGAATAAGTTCCCCCAGCACTAAGACACAGTCAATGATATTCAACATAACAATGCACAATAATACTTGTTTTGTGTGCATCATCTTATGTCCCCAAAATCGAGCCCTAAAATAAAAATCAAATCATATATCTCTCATGCATATACAGTGCAACAATTAAGGAATCAAACTGATTAAATTGAAAATAAATCGTAATCATTAATAGGGATTAGATACATTTAATCATACGGAATCGCGAAGGTTTCAGATTAATCTGGCGTGTAGAGAATTAAAGTTTTCAGACCTGCCAATACAATGTGATGGCGGTTTTCGGTTTTCTTTGGCAATTTCCTGTTCCAAACTTTTCTCTGTTTTATCCAGGACGGCGTGGGCCCTGGCCAAGGCCAAGGAACCTGCAGCTAAGGCCTAAAGTGAACGGGAATGATGCTGATGAAATTGTACACTTATTGACGACTGAAATTCACAGTTCAATGGAAAAGTCGTATTTCATATTTTGATTTTACCAACCTTGTTTGATGGTAGACAGTGTATATATATATATATATATATATATATATATATATATATATATATATATCAGTAAAGAGCAATAAAATATGTTATTTTCAGAACAACCTGTCCTTTCGTCCTGAGAAAAAGTAATTAGCATTTGGAAACTAAACAAGTAAACAAAGACAGCACAATTTTAACTCGAGCTAGTGTATCAAATAAAATGTTTGGATAAAATATCGAACCTCGTATCTACGATGATCCGACATACGTTTTGGATATAAAAATTATGCATTATATATATATATATGTGTGTGTGTGTGTGTGTGTAAAATACATAGAGAAAGGGAGCGAGAGAGAGGATATGGACATGTCATGTTTAGTCGGGTACAAGTTTTCGTCGTTCACATAATAAATGACACTTTTAATTACACACATTATGACGTTTTGTGATTAATTGAATGGTTATATATTGTTTAACGTCCTGCTCGAGAATCTTTTATTCACATGGAGACGTCAATATTGCCGGTGAAGGGCTGCAAAATTTAGACCTGTGCTTGACACTTATGGCTTTTGAACAGGGAGGGATCTTTAACGTGCCACACCTACCGTGACACGGGTTTCGGTTTTTACGGTCTCACCCGAAGGACCACCTCATTTAGTCGCCGCTTACGACAAGCAGGGCGTACTGAGGATCTATTCGAACAACACTGATCCCCTTTTGTGTATTTACCTGCTCTATGAAAAAAAACCCCACATACTGCAGGTCCTTTACAATACAAGTACACCCCTCCTATAAATAAATAAATAAAATGACAATAAATCTGGTATCTATAGGTGTGTGGTGACTGGGTGTGAGCATAATTTGTTGAGGCCGATTTCTTTAGACTAAAGACTAATCTGTGCTACATTATGTCAATTTATTTAATTTCGTCGTAAATTTAAGAATATATTGTTGTTAAAAGATAAATATTAATAGAATATGAACTAGTTACTTTTCTATTTTGTGTCATTACAGTTTGATTTTACAAAAATATACATTTCTAATTTCAAAACGGACATGTGCTTAACGTATATTTCCTAAGCGCTAACAACCAATTAGACAAACCTTTAATCCTGTGAATTCCCGGCGACGTCGCTTTCTCCGTGATAAGATCCCCATCATGTATTAGAAGAAAAGCTACACGGAAAAATAATTATTTTAAAAAAACTCATGTCATTAGTCCATGCATTATTCATCTCCAAATGTCGCAGATATTTGATTACAAAAATCACGTGGCAACGATAAACAGCAATTTACAAGTAGAAAGAACTGAGAAATTACCTCCGAAAATTGGTTAACAATTGACTTTCCTGTATTCATCGCAGATATTTGTATAATTCTTGTAACTCTGACATATAAAAAAATAAGTTTGCTTTTAAGCTACCAAAGCACATATTTCTATTAATATGCTGCAGACAGTGAAACTTTCCGTCCAACTTATCTAAACAACACTGATGAACGATCACTATCAGGAGTTTGCCTCAATACACCTCTTGACATTTGGAAAGAAAATGAGATCGTCTGTCGTAACAGAATTATTGCATTATTTAGTTCTCCTGGATTGGTTTAGACTTTTACCTTGTGAAACATCTGTTACTGGAATCACGTGCATGTAGCCCGTTTGGTTGTTTCTGTCATTCTTTATGATGCTTTAGGATACATGTGAGGTAGATGTTTTGCACGTGTATTTTGATATTTTATTTTCCTAACGATTCATATTTCTTCATTACTTTTAATTTATCAATTGTAAATTCAAAAAACGTGACTTTCATTGATAAAAAATTCAGTTAAAGCCTAGTAAATTATGATACCTACAGACATAATTATACAATCATGTAGGTAACTAAATCAATAGCATTGTCTCAGATTTGAACAAATTTAGGGTTTCAGAAGAAAATTCGATGGTTTTTAAATTTCACATTCAGTTTGCTTTGGACATTTGCCCATGAACTACTCTTATACAAAGTAGCTGAACATGGTGTACAAAATACACAAATTTGAGAGTTAGACATGCGTGTTCTCTGTAGTTTCTGATATAACATAAGTGCTTCAAAGTTCGCCAATTTTCTTTTACCAAAAAAGTGAAGAAATGCAGAATTTACATTCGCTTTTTGACCTTTCTGTGAACTATATTAAAACGTTTGAGACATTCTAAATCTCAAAATGGGGGTCGTACAAGGATTCTTCTTCATTGTACAATGGACATTTCAAGTTAATTCTTTACAGAAAATTTTCATTATAATTAATGCCGCAAAACATTTGCATTTTCTATGAAATTACTTTTTCAAATAAGGGGGTAAACGACAATATAATTTAACTCCCCAAGTTGAAAAGTTAAACACTTCTTCACAGCTTTTGACAAATTGATTAACGCGTAATGGGGGAAATACTAATTGCTTGAAAATTAGCTCGGCATAGGTAATAAAACGTTTAACTTGCACATCAAAATGAGGAAAAAGAGGGATCTGCCTAAATTATTCGGTTCATGCAGTCCTTGTGTTGATGATTACAGAGGACGAGTTTAATGAAATACAAGACACTGAAAAATATGAAGAGGTTGTGAACACTCAATTTGTAATGAATTCTATGCCCTGGTATATTTCAATGATGAGCTCTAAATTGGTTAGGATTAGATGTGAACTTCACGAAAACGAATTGTATACCGTCGTTTCATTCATCTTCGTGGGGACCAAATTTTGTGGTTTTGCTAACAAATTCATTTCATATGATATGTCACTGTGGGTGGTTAACCTTAATTCTCTCCTTTAAAACAATACAAACTGTAACTGACGGTAAATAAATTGAAAAATAAAACAACAAATTAATAACATATTTACGATTGAATGTATATAATTTCATAGAATCAAAGTGAAGCAATAAACCCGTGAAATCTACAACAAATGTCGATTCATGAATCATTGTCATCCCGCAAGTAATTCTTGCTCGTAATTTCGGACGTGCATTGACCTCGTCGATCGCAAGTTCGGAAAGAAGCGAAAGAGAGGCACTGTGCACGTGTCAGAAATGTAAACATACGGCGCAATGGCGGTTTATATGAAACGCTCATTGAAAATATGCTCTAAAACAATTTTCCTTCATTTTTCTTCAGATCTTGAGGATTTTATAAGTTATACCGATAGGTGTCAGTGGGTGCAAAATTGTATAGATGAAAAAAATACCGTCAGTTACAGCTTGTATTGTTTTAACATAAACAAATGTACATGCACTTCGTTCTCCACTTCATTGTGGGTAATCTATAATGCAGCGAAAATTGGTGTACAGCAACTAATGATGAGAGAGTACTATAAAACAAGGCCTGGGGCAGAGGTACCTCAAGTTCTAGCGCACTTCTAAACTAATTTCCTGTATATGTGAAAGTAATAAACGTGATCGATATATCTGAAAATGCGTTATTGACGCATAATCCATGTCCAAATACTTGTAGCAATAGAAGGGACAATTGTGGGAGCTTTATATGACGCTTTGAAACCGAGCTCATGATAAACGGTACATGCAACTAACTACCTAGACTCAGTTTGTTGTAATACGTTAGATCCTTCTTATACATTTTGTAAGTCATATGTAACATACATGCTATCCAATTTTTTCATTCCAATTAACAAGAATTAAGTCGCCTGTGTTCAACTTCGGACAGGCATATATCCTCCTGGGGCAAATTAGATCCAATGCTCATGTAACAGTATATTTCTAAACTAATTTTTTGTATAAGTGAATGCAATAAAAGATATACAACATATCTGAAATGTGTTACTGACGCAAAATATATCTACACCTCAATGAGAACGCTATGGACAGATCTAAGAATAATTCATTAATCAATAAATCTCCGTAATATAAGTGAAGAATGTATAAATGTTTTACAATCATACCCATGCATAACAGTAATCAAAACCCAGTTAGGAAACTTTAAGGACAATATTAAAGGGATACCTGCAAGCACACAGTAGCAACCTTAATTAAACTCTGTATGTACACTGAGATTACTTGTGTATACTGTAATGTGCACATGCGTAACCGGGAGGTCGTAAGCTAGAGCCCCGCTCGTGCCATGGCCGAGTCAAACCCAAGACGTAAAAATAGGCAGTGATTGCTCCTTCGCCAAACGCTCGGCATTTAGAAGTGAGAATCATGGGTCTTTCGGATATGACCTTAAAAACGGAGGTCCCGTGTCAGGTAGGCGTTGGCACGTTAAAGAACCCTCACTGCTACGGCCCTTAGCGCTAAGCATAGGTCTAAATTTGTGGTACTTCACCTACAGCTGGTGACATCTCGAAATGAGTGAAAAATTCTCGACGGGACGTAAAACAAACAAACAAAACTTGTGCAAATGTATTTGATAGCAATTTTCATTCATATCTGCACATGCAGGAATACCAAACAGAACATTTAGAAATCAAAGATTGTTGATTTTTTTTTGGTTTTTTTGTTTTTTGTTTTTGTTTTACGCCCCGTCAAGAATTTTTCACCCCTAAATGCCGAGCGTTTGGCGAAAGAGTAATCACTCTATCTATATATATATGTCTTAGGTTTGACGCGGCCATGGCACGAGCGGGGTTCGAACTCACGACCTCCCGGTTACGAAGCGAACGCTCTAACAACTGAGCTACCGCGACCGGTAGGAGAAATCAAAGAAGTAACCATGTGTATTAATTCATTCGAGTATATTTACATTCACTAGGTCTTTTCAGTTATATATATGCTCAAAGGCAATAAGCGCCGAACATAGGCCTAAATTTGCAGCCCTTCACCGGCAATGGTGACGTCTCCATATCAGTGAAAGATTCTCAAGAGGGACGTTAAACAATATTTAATCAATCAATCAATCACCTGGGACAATGAATGCATGTAAATTGCAAGCTAGTTTGATTCCTTTTTTAGCACCACCCAATCCGCGTAAGAATATCTGCATACCAGGAACTAATTGTTTGATCTACATTTAGAAAAATAAATACTTCAAGGCACTTGTTGAATCGTTCTTTAAATGATTCTCTTTGTTTCTTATTTACCTCATATGAAAACAAATAAAAGAAGCCCCGTTTTGAATCGTCATAAGATGACTTGTTATTTGTACTTTCAAAATATCTTTATGAATATTGTTGTACCATTGATGACGTCAACATTCCAAAACATTAATTATGGAAGGTCGTCAAGGTCAAAGAGAGTATTAGCTGTTCCGTTAAATTTGCTTACATAGGTTTATGATATGGTATTTTATTATAATTTAGTACTTCATACTTGTTTATTATTTCAAAACATTGCAAAACAATGTAAACATAAACAACAAAGTGTCTTTCGTTGGTGTTTAATAGGGTAATGAAGGTAGCTAGCATTGCAATAAAAATTTTCATAACCCGCTTACACGGGTTATGAATTTTTACTGCAATACTAGCTGCCTTCATCACCCGGTGAAACACCAAAGAAAGACAGTTTATTGTTTAAATGCACACAAAGGCATCGCATAACATGCAGGAAGTGAGGAAAAAAGATGATTGTGAACTGTATGCAAGTTTACTTGATGTCGAGTTTTATGACTGATGGTACGTTACACTGCGGTTTCAACTGATTACAAAGCAGACACCAGATATGGAATACGTATACGTACAAAATTTGTGCAGTCCTCAGTGAGTCTCGGCGTAAATATATTTCCATAATGGCTAGTTATTAATGACAACAGGGACTGAATATTCGTTGTTCATGTTTAAACATCTAAAGTACAGTGGAGACAAAACAAAAACTTATACGTCAGGCACAATTGCATTTGGAAGGAATATATTTACTCTCTACATTTTGTATTTGCAACAAACGTGGAACGAAAAAGAACTTGTAGATTTAAGCTTGATCATCATTTTACGAGGGGTTGCGCCACAGAACTTAGTGAGGAACTTAAGTCCTTCATACGAATTATTTTAAAATTTCCTATCAACTACAGCATGTAATTTAGCAAAGTAACAAGATTTGTGAAGAAGTATTTCAGTACCTCTGGGTTGGTTGGTTATTGTTTAACGTCCTGCACGAGTCTTTCATTCATCTGAAGATTTTACCATTGCCTACCGGTCGCGGTAGCTCAGTGGTTAGAGCGTTCGCTTCGTAACCAGGAGGTCGTGAGTTCGAGCCCCGCTCGTGCCATGGCCACGTTAAACCTCAGACATATATATATATAGATAGATTGTAGATTATTTGTTTGTTTTACGTCCCATCGAGAATTTTTCGCTCATATTGAGACGTCACCAGCTGTAGGTGAAATACCATAAACTTAGACCTATGCTTAGCGCTCAGGGCCGTAGTAGTGAGGGTTCTTTAATGTGCCAACGCCTACCGTGACACGGGACCTCCGTTTTTAAGGTCATATCCGTCTAAGGTCTAAATTTGTGGTACCTCACCTACAACTGGTGACGTCTCAATATGAGTGAAATATTCTCAACGGGACGTAAAACAAACACTCAAGCAACCAACCACAGGTAGTAAGACTTTTGGGTCTTGTATGATTACGTCATTTATTATTCTAGTTCAATGATAATTGATAATCATATTCATACGTGGTCATGTTTTATTATTTGAATTTCGCAGTATGAAATATCAAAATTATATTTTCATCAAAATTCTAACTATAAGTGTTACGCAATCATTTACAATTACGTGACATTACACTGGAGACTTGCAAGTTTTCAGTTTAGCCAGAATTAGATTCATGCTGGTGGCAACGTGCATTATGACTTATTACTTATATTTTATACGTAGCCCTACAAGATGGAGTGTAAAAGATTGAATACAATACGATCGACGTGTTTGGAGATGGGACAAAATCAATCGAAAGAAGATTGTCAGATCACAGAATTTCTTTCTCTCTGTTAGATCAATATAAGGTATATCACTGTATTAGGATCCCAGTTGCGCTGGTTGATAAGCAGTGCAACGTTACAAAACATCTTTGGATTATCGATGTGAGAGTAATTAGATTGGAGGTAATTGATCCTTTTCATAAAAACCGAGACAGACAGACAGAGAGAGAAGATTGATATTGGTACGCCTCCTGCCTCCTCAGCTCCCTTTCTCTGTATATATATATATATATATATATATATATATATATATATATATATAATTATTAAATCATTCTACGATTGGCAATGCATATATCAAAATAAGTCGGTGGTCTCTAACCGGGTACATTGTATCTGGGGTCTCTCTTCCACCTACAAAAACTGGACGCCATCAGATTGTTAAGTGTGGCGGAAAACAACAAACAAGCATATCGAATTCATCTTATGGTTATTTAGATATTTACTATCATTGCGTACTCATCGACCTAAAAGGCGCGCGCGCACGTGTGTGTGTGTGTGTGTGCATGTTTTGATGATGGAATATATATCAGTCATATGAAATATAGGTTCGCGAAATCCGCATACATAAACAAAAATATATCCTCGTATATTCCAAAGTTGTTAACTGTCGTCACGAGTTCTTCGTCAGAACGGAAATGACGTCCACGGATATCCTTTTTCAGGTTTGGGAATAGGTAGAAGTCGCTAGGAGCTAGGTCAGGCGTATAAGCAGGAAGTGGTAGTTATTCATACCCGTTTCGCTCTACAGCATCCATTGCAACTTTGTAAGTGTGGACTCTCGCGTTGTCCTGTTGCAACAAAACACCTTTAGAGAGTTTACCTCGGCGTTACATGGATAGCTGTTCTCAGTTGGTCTAGCAAGTTTGCATAGTACACTCCAGTTATTGTACTCTTCTTGGGTAAAAAAAATCCAACATAATAACGCCTTTTGCGTCCCAAAGTACTGTGGTCATTACCTTGCCAGCAGATGGTTGCGTCTTGAACTTCTTTGGCCTGGAGGACCCCGGCCCTACCCAATGACGACTCTGAGCTTTATTCTCTGGCTAAAAATAATCAACCCAAGTCTCATCTACAGTCACCAGACGCAACAGAAAATCGTCGTTTGACCGCCACATGGTCATTACCATGTCTAACCAGTGTACATTATTGCTAACATTAGCCAGCGCCTTATGCATATACGTATATTAATTGTTTGTTTAACGTCCCGTCAAGAATTTTTCACTCATATTGAGTAGTCACCAGCTGTAGGTGAAGGACCACAAATTTAGACCTATACTTAGCGCTCAGGGCCGTAGCAGTGAAGGTTCTTTAACGTGCCAACGCCAACCGTGACACGGGACCTCCGTTTTTAAGGTCATATCCGAAAGACCCGTGATTCTCACTTCTAATGGCGAGCGATTGGCGAAGGAGTAATCACTACCTACTTTTACGCTCTACCAGTTAAAACGGTATTAATTATTGATCCTCCTTACAATATTGTTACTTAGGCTCTTTCTTTAAGAGTTATTATACAGTGTCAATTCCTGGTGACTAATTTCCTTACGAATAATGGAGTTGAAGCGTAACGGAATACATTATATACTGGGCTGACCGGAGCTTCAGTTATTCCCCCTTTCTCATGACTCTACGAAAATGAAATGTGGGTGATGAAGATATCTGACTTTGATTTCTTGCCAATCGCAACCCTAGAGATCTGAAAGTTATTTATTAATTTTCCCCATATCTTTATGTAGTTTATACGTTTCTGTGCCGCTGTTGCATTCTCGGTAGTTAACTGTGTAATTGACCAAACCGTACCGTCACCGGTTTTGGTGACGAAATCGTCACGTTTTTTCCCCTTTAATTTAGCTTGTTTTGTTTGATAAGTGGATTTTAGTAGCGATTTTTGGTGGCACTGACGTCAGTAATACCAGCGATCTGCGAAAGTTAATCTCAGTGCTCATCGGAGGTTTCAAGGTCTGGTATGTAAAATCGAGTTGATAGTATCCTATAACAAGTCAGAAGTCCCAGGTGCAATTCTTTAACAAATTCGAGGATACTCAGAGAGATCATCGAATATTTGTGCATTGTTGAACTTTTCAATTTGCTGCAAAAATTAGAAATTAGATTTTGGACATTGTGAGGTAGGGAATGAATTAACACGGATTATCAATATTGTATTCCATTGTATATGCCCGTGAATTTTTGCAAAATGCTATTAACTGTGTAATTGACTAAAACATAACCGTCATCGGTTTTGGTGACGAAATTGTCATGTTAATTTTTTTTTTTTTTAGCTTGTTTCGGTTGACAAGTAGAACTTAAGAAGCGACAGGGGCGACCGTTGGTGGCGCTGACGTCAGTAATACCAGCGATCTGCGAAGGTTAATCCCAGTGCTGATCAGACTTTTCAAGGTGTGGTATGTAAAATCCATTTGATAGTATCCTATAATTCCTAGCAAAAAACAAGTCAGAGGTCACAGGTGCACGTATTTAACGGATACTCAGTGGGATCATCGAATTTTTGCAGAAAGCTATTGATCAAACATGGGAGTCAATACAAGTAAGAACGGTAACACTAATTTATAAACAACTACGAAATATTTACTCAAAGATGCAATTATTTTTTGTGTGCAGAAAATGGGGAGGTAGTGCTAGGTAGGCTACTGAAAAAGAAGTTGATGCTACAGTGGTTTCAAAAGTCTCGTTTGAAGTATTGATTGATTGGGGTTTTACGCCGTGTGGGCAATATTTCAGCCATGTTACGGCGATCGTTTAAAGTAAGAATTTCGCGAAGTCTATGATTGTTTTAACGATGTAGTTTGCCATTGTAACCTCTCATTGGTGCAAATGCTGTCTGACGTTTTTCATACCAATTGTTGGACGTTCTTGACACACTGATTGTTCCGTTTACCTGTTCAAGATACAGGAATCGCGGCGGATATGACCGATCGACAGGGGATGCTCACTCCTCTTAGGCACCTGATTCTACCTTTGGTATGTCCAGGGGTCAGTGTTTGCCCAACTCTCTATTTTGTATTCCTTATAGGAGTTATGAAGTTGTTTATTATTTGTTATCTTCATCTTTTTATTTTGAGAAAAAAAAACCCACCCGAAATGCTGCTTTGTAGCTAGAACAGTTAATACCATAGTTGACAGCAAAGTTGCTGTGACACACATACATCAGCAATGTGTTTTCAATGACTTAAATAATAATTTCCAATCAATCATTCGTATTTATTCGATCGCTTATCTACATTCAGATAATAATAATAATAATACATTCTCAGATTCATTTTCTCAGATTCACCAGAAAGTTTGACATTCTCTGTAGCGATTATCCATGCGTTTACTTATAGTATTACAATAAAGTTTCAGCAAATTCCACTGTTTAATGTACATTATTTAATTGATATTTGTTGAGAAACATCCGGATTTGCCGGATACAGAGACTCACTATTCTTAAGTGCATGGTGCCCTATATCACTCGCCCCCTAAAATAGGCGCTGTCGTGCAATAGTACTGTTGTGGCACAAAACGTGTCCCTGCTCTATCATGGAAGTGATGTCGCGATCAGAGAGTTGTATTATGGGATAACACTACCTAGTAGCAAGAGGTGGGTATGAACTAGTTAGAGTAAGCCAGGTCTGCCAAGCTGTGCTCGTTTCTTATTCCTGCTTTCTATGGTCTCGAGTGGGATGGACGAGTAAGTTTACGTGGCAGCGCACCAGGTTGTGTCATCCTGTTTTTAGCGTTTCATGAATGTACATGATTGATTGATTATATATTGTTTTAAGTCCCGCTCGAGAATTGTTGATTCATATAGAGACGTCACCATTGCCGGTGAAGGGCTGCAAAATTTACGCATATTCTCGGCGCTTATGGCCTTTGAGCAGGGGGAGGGGGGATCTTTAACGTGCCACAACTGCTGTGACACGGGACCTCGTTTTTTGCGGTCTCATCCGAAGGACCGCCCCATTTAGTCGCAAGTTTATACATAACTTACTTGATTTCATTCACGTATTTTGCCTTCATACGGTAACTCATTACATGACGTCAAAATGTTAAAATAAAAAGGCAAAATAAGAAGCATTTATTTATCGTTGAAGGGGTATTTATGCATCAAGTCTAAATAGTCCATTCGTAGTAACTTGGCATTTGTTTAGTAATAGTAAGGTTTGTGTCGACTCTTAAAAAATAAAATCAATGTTGGTCAACTGACCTGCACATTTATTTGAGCCTTTATTGCTTTCTGCGGAAAAATCAGAGTAACAAAACCATCCGTTACACATATCCATTTGTTATAAAGAATCAAAAACTCGATTGCCTCGGATTCGAACCTGCGGATGAGCTCAATTTTTTGTTCGGAATAAACGGAGTTAAATATGAAGAGTTTGAAGAAGTCAAAAAGAGTACGGCCACTTCAAAAAATGGTGATAGTATAAGTATATTCGCGCTCTACGTTAAAATGGTAGGGTATCGAATATATATACACTATAGGAAAAAACCATGCAGGATATAAAGTATTCCTCCAGAGTTTATTGTTCTAGTAAACATGGTCCAAAACAGCGTCATAGTATGGGACATGAAACAGCATCAAGTAAATAATTCGACTTCAATAAGGAAGACAACCTTTTGATCTGGTTAAAATCGGAGTCGTGTTTTTAATATGAAGCAAAATTAAAATCAAATCAACTAATATAAGTGATAGACATTACGATAGTATCATGCTTCTCTAAAATCTCCTTATATTTGACCAATTATCTTCAAGATAATTTAAAATAGAAACACTGCAGTATTTGTATGTATTTTTTTTCCTGTATTGCTTTCCCCTCCATTACACAAATTTAATTCTATTACAAATTCTCACAACTTCTCGGCAACTTTTCAGGTAGATTATACTTCCGCTTTCTTACAAATTAAAATACGTAGTTCTACTGTACATGTACATCAAATTGACTGGTTCTTGGAAGTAGACACTACAACACAGTCGTATGACTCTATAAATATCAAATTGGACAGAAATTCCTTAAATATCCCAGTATGACACTCGCACTGTATCAAATTATGAACGGTCTGATATGTGTTTGTTAACAAACCAAATCCACTCCGCGAGTAAAAATGTTCTGTATCATTTTATTCGTTTACAATGAGTACAAAATACCATGTACTTAATAAATAATGATTATTAATATTTACATGTTTTATATGAACATAAACACACACACAAACACTGTGATTGCTTTCCGTGACAAACACCTTCATCGTCTTCTCACAAAACACGCCTCTTTGTCAGACTACCATATGATTTCATATAATGTTTACTCTTTCAGAACTTTATAATGAAAAAAATAATTTTATTAAAAACACAAGGCTTGCAAATTATTTCAACCAAAGAGAATAAATGAAAATATGCATACCCATTACTTCCATAAATAGCCCCGTATACCTCGCATCTTGATTATTCATCCGAGATTTGCAAACTAATATAGAAAAACGCAGGAGTCTTGCATATTTGAGACTTGGCACAACCAATGTTCTATAACAAAGGTAAGAAAACCGGTAATAAAATCGTATTTTAATGCGCTATTAAAGGCAAGAAAACCGATGATAAAATCGTATTTTTATGTAAGATTCAATGATTTTATTAAAACTTGCCTGTATTACAAGAAGTACTTGCACTCTGAGAATTTAGAATTTAGCGTTGCTAAGGTCTACATCATCGCTGGATGGTTGTGAAGCAAGCTCCACGCCTTAAAAACTTGGATATTCTGATTTTTAATATAGGATATATCAAAGGGCTGCAGTAGTTAAGGTGACGAGAACACAGAACGTTTACTTCTGATCACATTGTCATTTTATGAATGAAAAACTCTTCACAATTCATATGGAACTGTAAAAATATCATCAATCAATATATATATTACTTCTGCAATGGACAGGAATTCATGCGTCACATTCGTGATGCTTGATCTCTCAGTCGCATTGGATGTCATCGACCATAATATTCTGATCAAATGATTATATATTGTTTAACGTCCCGTTTAAGAATTTTTCACTCATATGGAAACGTCATCAGCAAGGGCTGCAAGATTTAGGACTATGCTCGGCGCTTGCGGTCTTTTAGCAGGAAGGGACCTTTGTCGTGTCACACCTGCTGTGACATGGGACCTCGGTTTTGAGGTCTCATCTGAAGGACCGCCCCATTTAGTTGCCTCTTACGACAAGCAAGAGGTACTGAGGATCTATTCTAACCCGGACCCCCACGGGAGTATTCTGATCAGACGTATAGAGTATGCTTTTGATATCACAGGATCAGCTCTATCATGGATAAAGTCTTATCTCTCCAAAAAATCATAAAGGGAGAATATCTCCTGTAACACACAAGAAATCATGAATCATCCAACATTTATTCAATGGAATTGTCGAGGTTTTAGAGTGAATTTCAATGAACTATCCTTACTCATTCAGAACTATAATCCGGTAGCCATATGTCTACATGAAACACATTTGAAAGAAACAGATAAATATCAAAAACCATACTATGTATAACCATTACGCTCAAGCAGACAGAGCCTCTGGTGGTTCTTTAATAGCAGTCCATAACAATTTCATACACAGCCAAATAAATTTGAATACAAATCTTCAAGCAGTAGCAATTCGTCTTTTCCTTGTTAAAACAATTACTCTTTGTTCTGTTTATATTCCTCCAAAGTATCAATTACAGTCTCAGGAACTTGTAAATTTAATACAACTTCCAGCTCCTTTCCTACTTATGGGCGATTTCAACATCCATAATCCGCTATGGGGTAGTGATAAAATGACGGACAAAGGTAAAAAACTCGAAGATGCAATATCTCATCACAATCTTTGTATTTTAAACGACGGCTCTAAAACGTATCTTCACCCAGGTAACGGCTCATATTCTTCAATTGATATAAGCATAGTGGATCACTCTTTACTTTGGGATTTTAACTGGTCTGTACACGATGCTTTGTGCGGAAGCGATCATAACCCTATTATTGCTAAAACAAATGATCCTCCACAAAACAATCCTGTTAAAAACTGGAACCTTGACAAAGCTGATTGGCCATATTTTGAAACGCTGTGTCTGTTTGATTGATTATTTATTGCTTTCCGCCACACTTAACAATTTTTCAGTTATCTAGTGGCATCTATTTTTTGTTGGTGGAGAGAACCCAGATATCATGTATCTGGGAAGAGACCACCGACCTTCCGCAATTAAACTGGCAAACTTGCTCACATAACGCCGCGGCCGAGATTCGAACACGCGCCGATAGAGGTGAATATAAGTAAACGAAAATCCTGGAAAACATTTGTTTCAAGTCTAAATTCGCATAGTCCTATAAATAAAGTTTGGAATGCAATAAGAAAAATAAAAGGAAAAGGTCCCGGTAAAAAATATCAACATCTGAAGGTAGGAAATCAATTAATCACAAATAAGAAAGATATATCTAACAATATAGCGAATACTATTTCTAAAAACACATCAAAAGACAACATGAGCCCAAATTTCATCTCAAAGAAGAATACAGAAGAACGGAAAACTTTAGATTTTACATCTGAAAACAATGAATGTTATAGCGAACCATTTACTTATGATGAATTACTAAACTCTCTAGAAAAATCTCATAATACATCTGTAAGTGCGGACCAGATCCATTATCAAATCATAAAACACCTTCCTAAACCTACCAAAGAATGTCTTCTGCAAATCTTTAACATGATATCGGAAAATCGTAACTTCCCATCTTCCTGGTCACAGGCAACAATTATTCCTATTCCAAAACATGGTAAGGATCACTCAGATCCTAATAATTACAGACCAATAGCCTTGACAAGCTGCGTATGTAAAACCATGGAACGGATGATCAACGAACGCTTAGTATGGTTTCTGGAGACGAATAACATTTTAACTGAAAAACAATGTGGCTTCAGGTAAAATCGAAGCACGGTCGACCAGTTAATACGACCTGAAAACTATATTCCAGATGCCTTTGTCAGGAAAGAGCACGTCGTCTCTAGATTTTTTGATTTAGAAAAGGCATGCGATACCACATGGAAATACGGTATCTTAAAAGATCTTCATAATATAGTACTTAAAGTCCATTTACCAAACTTCATTAAGAAATTTTTAAGCAATAGGTATTTCAATGTTCGCATAGGATCTACATTTTCAGACAATTTCGAACTAGAAATGGGCGTGCCAGAAGGAAGTATTTTATCCGTTACATTATTAACTATATAAAAATAAACAGTCTCGCTGAAGTACTTAAAAACGACTTTCATGGAAGTCTATATGTCGACGACTTTGTTCTCTGTTATAAATCAAAAATATGAATTCCATCGAGCGTAAATTACAGTTATGTCTAAATAAAATCCAAAACTGGGCTGATGTATATGGCTCTAAATTCTCCAGAACTAAAACGGCGTGCATGCATTTCTGTTCTAAACGGAAACACCACGATGATCCGCAGTTGGAATTAGATGGTACTCCAATTAAAGTTGTAAAAGAGATTAAGTTCTTAGGTGTCATTTTTGATAATAAACTCTCTTTTATTCCGCATATAGCAATACTCAAAGAGAAATGTACAAAAGCCCTTGATATAATAAAAGTTGTTGCAAACATAAAATGGGGAGCAGATATCGCGCTCTCATCCGGTCTAAACTAGACTACGGCTGTATAGTATATGAAGCGGCAAGAACATCCTACATTAAAGCCCTTGATGCAATCCACCATCAAGGACTTCTACTCTGCACAGAAGCTTTTCGAACCCCTCCTGTAGATAGTTTGTTTGTTGAGGCAAACGAACTACCTCTACATCTACGTAGAATAAAACTTATCTTACAATACGTTGTTAAATTAAAACTAACACTGATAATCCTGTATTTTTCCACCCACAGTTTGAAGATTTGTTTGAAAAAACTAACAAGTGTATAAAACCAATTGGTCTCCGAGTCAAAAAACATTTACATGATTCTGACTTACCTATGGACATCATAAAACCCTCATCACTTTCAAAAATACCACTATGGAAATTACTAAAAGCAAAAGTTGACACTTCACTTTCTGAATATAAAAAAATCTGAAACAAATTCCGCTATTTTCAAACAAAAGTTATCCGAACTAAAACAATCTAAACATTCTACAACTGATATTTATACAGATGGTTCGAAAGACCAAAATAATGCTGCTGCAGTAATCAATAACAACGTTTTCTCAGCACGACTCCCAAATGAAGCAACAATTTATACCGCTGAAGCAAAGATTATCCAACTTGCGTTAGAGTACATTAAAATTTCTAATGACAAATACTTCGCTCTATTCTCAGACTCCCTACAGTCTATAAGTAATATGAATATTGATCATCCATATATTTTAGACATTTTAAACCAGTATTATCTTCTAACTAAACAAAATAAAATAGTTGAGTTCTGCTGGATTTCTAGTCCTATTGTCATCCATGGTAACAACAAAGCAGACAAAGAGGCAAAGAATGCACTACAAAACGTATTGTACATTTTAAAATTCATTACACAGATTTGAAATATAACTTAAAACTATGTGTAGATGGTCTTTGGCAAATATATTGGGATTTCTGTGACAGACGTAAACTGTATTCTATTCAAAACAAATAAAGAAATTGTGTAACATCGTAATGAAACGCCAGGACGAAGTTATTATTTCAAGAATACGCATCGGACATTCAAAATTGACACACTCTTATTTATTAATCAGATTAATTGATTGTTTGTTTTACGTCCCGTCGAGAATTTTTTACTCATATTGAGACGTCACGAGCTGTAGGTGAAGTACCACAAATTTAGACCTATGCTTAGCGCTCAGGGCCGTAGCAGTGAGGGTTCTTTAACGTGCGAACGCCTACCGTGACCTCCGTTTTTAAGGTTATATCCGAAAGACTAGTGATTCTTACTTCTAAATGCCGAGCGTTTGGCGAAGGAGCACTCACTACCTATTTTTCGTCTTAGGTTTGACGCGGCCATGCCTCAAGCGGGGCTCGAACTCACGACCTTCCGGTTACGAAGCGAACGCTCTAACCACTGAGCTATCGCGACAAGAACTTTAACCTGAATGTATATCTTGTGACTGTCCATTAACTATACAACACAATCTTTTGGAATGTAGTGATTTTACAGCCACACGAAATAGACATTTTAGTAATGTGCAATCAATGTATCACCTTTTTACAAATATTGACAATCATCTCATTATAAAATATTTAGAAGAATGCGACTTTTACAGAAAAAATTGATTGATTATTTATTGCTTACCGCCACACTCAACAATATTTCAGTTATCTGGTGGCGTCCAGTTTTTGTTGGTGGAGGAGAGAACCCAGATACAATATACCTGGGAAGAGACCACCGACTTTCCGCAAGTAAACTAGCAAACTTGCTCACATAACGCCGCGACCGAGATTCGAACATGCGCCGACAGAGGTGAGAGGCTTTGTGATTTTGAGCACGATGCTCTAACCACTCGGCCACGGAGGCCCCCGAAAAAAAATGATCCTTTACAATATAACCTATTCATTTACACAAAATGATATGTATTTTTACCTGTTTACGCATTTTTAACTTCGGATGGGACGTTAAAGGGTGCCCCGTGTCAAGGATTACAACCCCTTTGGCACGTAAAAGATCGTTTCCTTGATTTTCGTAAAAAGTAGGCTCACTAGGGCCGTCAGGGAAACTTCAGCTTTCATAACCATCCATATTTCAGGTGTTTAGTCGCCGTAAAATGGTTGAAATATTGCCAACACGGCGTAAAACCCAAATCAATCAATCAATCTTATTGTCTTATATGTAAAACGCTTTTTTACTCAGTAACCCTGCATACTAAACTTCAAGAATGTTGTAATACGTAATATTTAAGACTATGTCACTTGCAGAGGACGCCCCGTGGGGATCTGGGTTTATAGAATAGATCCTCAGTACGCCTTGCTTGTCATAAGAGGCGACTAAATGGGGCGGTCCTTGGATGCGACCGCACAAACCGAGGTCCCGTGTCACAGCAGGTGTGACACGTTAAAGATCCCTCCCTGCTCAAAGGTTATAAGCGCCGAGCATAGGTCGAAATTTTGCAGCCCTTCACCGGCAATGGTGACGTCTCCACATGAGTGAAAGATTCTCGAGCGGGACGTTAAGCAATAATATATAATCAATCAATCTTACAGAGGACACCAGCTGAAGTGCCACAAATTTCGACCCGCGATTGTCAGCTGAAATGTCGGATGCTGGTGAATTGCTTGATTGATTGTTTTACGCCACACTCAACAATTTCTCAGTTATCTGGTGGCGTCCAGTTTTTGTAGGTGGAGGAGGGAACCTAGATACAATGTAACCGAGAAGAGACCACCGACCTTCCGAAAGTAAACTGGCAAACTTTCTCGCATATATCGGCGCGAGCAGGATTGGAACCCGCGCCGACTAGAGGTGAGAGGCCTTATGATTTCTCACCTCTAGTCGGCGCGGGTTCAAATCCCGCTCGCGCCGATATCTAGATGGTGTTAGTTTTGATTCGGCACCGGAATACAGATTCTGACCCGGGATCTCAAGTTGTTTGGTTATTTGTTTTACGTTCCGTCGAGAATATTTCGCTCATATTGAGATGTCACCAGCTGTAGGTGAAATAGTATAAAGGAAACTTCTGTCTTGCTAGAGAGCTAGTGATGTGATAGACTCTCTCTTGATCACACAGGTTAAGCAACAGTGTGTTCAGACCACTGCACATTACATAATGGTAGTGAAATGGTGTTTGGTATGACGCCTGCTTCACGTAGAGTCTCTTCGGAGCTCTGAGACTTTGTATCTATGTACGGTTGGTTGTGAACAGCGGATGTCGTTGCTGAAGAGGTGCCAAACAATCAGGGAGAACACATGCTAAGCTTCGGAACGAAGCTTCCCTGGGCGGGGAAAGTGTAACGGTCAGTATGAAAGAAACTTGTACTGCTTCGCTAGAAAGCTAGCTTTTTAGTGATGTGATGGAGTCTCTCTGTTGATAACAAAAGTTAAGTATCGTCGAGCGTGTTCAGACCGCTGCACATTATAGTACCACAAATTTAGACATTCTCATATGCTTAGGGACGTAGTGGTAAGGTCTCTTTAACGTGCCAATGCCTGTCGCAACACGGGACATCCATTTTAAGGTTATAACCGGAAGATCAGTGATTTTTCACTTCTAAATGCCAAACGTTTGTGAACGAGCAATCACTGCCATGTTTATGGCTTAACCGGTCGCGGTAGCTCAGTGGTTACAGCGTTCGCTTCCTAACCGGGAGGTCGTGAGTTCGAGCCCCGCTTTTACCATGGCTGCGTCAAACCTAAGACGAAAAATAAGTATTGATTGGTCCTTCGCCAAACGCTCAGCATTTAGAAGTGAGAATCATAGGTCTTTCGGATATGACATTAAAAACAGAGGTTCCGTGTCACGGTAGGCGTTGGCACGTTAAAGAACCCTCACTGCCACATCCCTGAGCGCTAAGCATAGGTCTAAATATGTGGTACTTCACCTACAGCTGGTGACGTCTCAATATGAGTGAAAAATTCTCAACGGGACGTAAAACAAACAAATAAACAATGTTTATGTTTTATGTTTAACGCGACCAGAACTCGAACTCAAGACCTACAGGTTACAAAGCGAAAGTTCTACCACTGGCTTAATGCAACCTGTCACCTGTCACTCAAGTTGTAACTATGTATGCACTACTATTGTGATTTATTAGGATTGCAGGTTTCTATACTAGTGATGAATTAACGTGTACCCCGAAGCTCGGCGCAAAAAAGTAACAAGCAAACACTAAAAGAAAGATATTCTTCACTTAATTCATCCGTAATCATTATCAGTTTCAGCTTGAAATATTCACTAATAAAGACCCCCCCCCCCAAAAAAAAATTGATACATGTATTTGAATTTTCTCCTTTATATTGTAATCATGAGTTAGAGTGATATTCTTTATAACTTCAATTATTGATTGTTGTATATTGTTCGTATATTCCGCACCAGTAGATTCATCTCTATAAGTTCAATAAAATAAGTATTTTACAAATGACAATGTATTAATTGCTTTCTTGATTTCCACACTATCCTATCCAGAAGCCCCTTCCTGAAAAAGAAACCTACATAGAGAATTGACAAAAGTAATCTTCCCATGGTTATATGTGATTCTGTGGCATCTAAATTAATCTTGCGATTTTACTGATAACAATTCAGCACTTTCAGATGTGCTGATTTGTCGGCCAGGGCGTTGTAAATGGTCGACATCGTTGGACCCCAAATGTCCTACTGCAAACGAGGGACGGAAACAATGGTTACTGTGATGTTTTTCCTTTTTCGATGATATTTGGTGTGCTGCTGCAATATACAAATTAGGGATTTTACAAACATATTCATATAACTTCATGGCAAATTGACTGTGAGAGATTTCCACCCCAGAACGGCGACATTTCATCCATATTTCTAATAGAATGCTGTGAAGATTTCAGACTATCAATGTTTACCATACCTATCCGCGTATCAACCTCACTGTTTGAAACACCAGCCAGCAATGCCAGTTCTCGCAATGACTGTACACAATCCTGAAATTAACAAACAACATAACACAAATTTATTAATACTAGTGGACTTAATTAATTAGCTCAGTTTTAAAGCAACGCATATTAAAATGTTAGCTATGGAATAAACAAAACAAGTGTTGTTTTGAATTTTATTAGTGGATAAATAGTCACTAATTTTAACTTGAAATTTGTTGGAAAAATCACTCAGATGGATCGTACAGAGCTTCACAGTAAATCTATGTTCTAACGTTGATACATGTATTTGATGTTGTATAAATCAATTAACAGACATGACAACCATGTTAAAATTTCAATCCCTCTGAAAAGTAACACCTTTCATTTAAGTAGTAACTTGGTTTTAAGAAAATATTTACAGAGAAAGTTTGTCCATGTTATAAAATAACACGAGTACTCCAGGACACTAGAGGAACACTCGTACCTAATGTAGTGATTTTGAGTACAGCCATTCTGGAGAAAATATCAAAATTGTCTTGGCAAATACCTCAAAATTCAGAACCACTCAATGATTGACATTGACTCTATGCAGTTGAGCAGGAGATGAAGTTGAATTCGTCTCTTTGACTTGACATACATATGACTGTCTATTTGTCCTTAGTAAACCAAAAGCCATGGAAACCATATTGAACAAAAGTAATCTTTCCATGGTTATATGTGATTCTGTGGCATCTAAATTAATCTTGCGATTTTACTGATAACAATTCAGCACTTTCAGATATTGAACTTACGATCGCTCCAAAAATGGTAAGACTTAAAACACCACATGAAACATTTCTTCTAAGTATGGTGACTTGCCATGCAGCTATTTTGAAGGCAATGGTCAAATTCTACTACGATTACTGCAAAGATCAAAGGAATGCTGCGGCCATTATTCTGTGATATACATGTACCTTCATATGTAATACAATTGACTATGAGAAAATTGATACACATCTCACTTGCACTTCTCTTGTTGCTAATACAATAATAAAGTCAATAATTATAATCATAAGAATTAATGTATTTATAAATGACTAAGGAATGTCTGTCACTCAGTATAAAGCAATCGTTTGCTACCGAGATTAATAAACATATAAACGAACATGGCGATGCTCTTCTTCCACGAATGTGTAGTTTCTTGGAGTGTGTAATCAGAGCAGTTGATATAATGCGTGAACATCAAACTTTATGGGTTTTTTTCAGAATAGATATAGCATACCTTACTTTCTCATCTTTTTCGCCAGCCAAAAATATAATGTAGGTCTAGTTCATTTTGGAAACTGTCATGACGTCACAGTTACCTACTTTGTAGCAAGATTAGCTGTATATTTTTGAGCAGTAGTAGATGTAAAGTTCTTGCTTTCGGGGATGACCTCCTCGATCTCCAAATGTTATTTGAAAATAAAAGCTTCGGCTAACACTTCGCCTTTTATATTTCAAAACATTTCTCAACCTTGGAAGTTATCCTGCAAAATCCACGAAAACGCGAAAAATTTACTTCTTAAGTACTCTTTTACGGTGTGCGTGTGTGTGTGATTATATTCATTTTTGGGTCTTCCCTTGTCCCTTATGTTTTGATTATTCATTAGTGTCAGAAATGACGTTGTATACATGTACTTACTTGTAATGTCTTTACGTCGTTCTTACAGGCTTTAAAATCTTGAGTTACAGCTTTCTTCTGTTTATAAAGTAATTTCATCCTGAAATGGGCGTGGTCTGTTACGGCAACTATAAGACCTGAAACACGTCAGTCATCATTTTATATTTTCTGAAACACGTTAGCCATCATTTTATATTTTCATAAATATCGGCATTTAGAAGTGAGACTCATGGGTCTTTCGGACCTTATAAACGGAGATCCCGTGTCACGGTAGGCGTTGGCACGTTAAAGAACCCTCACTGCCACGTCCCTGAGCGCTAAGCATAGGTCTAAATCTGTGGTACTTCACCTACAGCTGGTGACGTCTCAATATGAGTGAAAAATTCTCGACGGGACGTAAAACAAACAATCAATCAATCCTCCTCAACATTGTCTTAATTGTACACATAGTTAAGTTAATTTCCACTCTCTGTCAAAAATTATGAATTAGTTCTTTATATATGTGGGGACCTATAAGGAACAAGTAACAGCCTAACACCTTGCAATAAAGAATACAAAGCAGAACAATTTAATTTTAAGTTGATATTTATTCAATAATTTGCCAATAACAATCAATCAATCTTTTGGAAGGGGGATTTAATTCTCTTATTCATGTACAAGTTTATATTTGAAATATTAGTTGCAAAGTTTTCAAATTTGGTGAAAATTATAAATGCAAGACGTACTTTGCATGGCATGCATTTTAGGCCATTAGCGCCACCTGAATTCTTACTTTTTTGATAAATCTCTCATTTATAACCGTATGACTTTCAAAATTAATTTTTAAAAAATGATTTACTGTCAACTTAATTACAAAACTTTGGACGTACCAGCAATTAGTGTGTGAAGGCTTTTAATGTGCAGAGGTCATGAAAATATAGGGCAAACCGTTAACGTATTCAATGTACTGAAAACAGCTTTATACACGAACACTTGCAATAATGCGACATGCATATAATTAACATTTTCTGATGAATTTCTACATATGACCTGTTGGTGTTGAAAACATGGTGAGGGGTCACAGAAGATGTAGGATTAAATCACACTAACTTTTTACTTTAAAAATTACATAATTCTACAAAGATACTTTATACGTCCTGGTTATAATACTTTTTTCACAATACCATGTGTTTTAAAGGATTTACAAAAAGGGGATCCCTAAGGAAAATTAACCATAAAGTGCTATTGTAGGTAAATATTTTTACATAACCTGAATATTGTAATTAATATCAATAATAAAGTGTACATCAATCTTTAATGTGATACAGCTAAAAATATCATCCCCGCGTGTAACAAAAGAAAACTGTTTCCCATGTGTGAAGCACTCGTCATAATCTGCACATTCTAAATCTCGTATATAACTAATTCTCATTTTAATTTACAAGATCCACTTACAACAAGAGTGGTAATTGTAGACACCTTTAAACCTACGATTGATGGTAATCAAATTAAACGAGTCTGAATTTATCAAAGTAATGAACGACTTATTGGGTACTTGATGTCATTCGCAATGTTTGTTTGGTTTGTTTGGTTTTTTTTAGATGTACTCACTGTTGACGACACGTATTATTCTCCATGGAACAAGAATCATTAAAATAATGAGGAACTTCTGCACTTTAAACACATGGATGCCTTTGATGAAAACAAGGTCCAGTACGAAGGAAAAAACAACTACGAAGGCGTCGAACACCTGTGTTAAAGATGAAAATAAATATCGCACTAATTGTATGTTTTACAGCGGTCATTTTTGAGTTTTGGAAAATCAGTTACATTACATTTCAAGTGCATTGACTACATTTAGATGTGTCTTGCACTAGTGCGAACTTACCAATGACCTCAGCGATTTGATAAAACTCACCTCCAATTTCTTCTCAAAGAATTCTTTCCCGCTGCAGAAAACCTTAGATATATTCTAAAACAATGGGGAATATGTAAAATACATGATTAATTGCGCTCTGAACTGTTGTATTATGAAGTGCATTAATATGTACTCTGCAAAAGTAAGAACAATGTATAATGCATTAAGGTATAAAAATTTTGAGATAATGAAATCACAGTGTATAGCATAGCTTTGTAGCGTAGATCAAATCAACGTAACAAAAATACATCACAAGATACTGCAAAGTGAACGATCTATTGAAACAGTGTTGCGCACATATCCCCCCCCCCCCCACATGTTGACGGGCGGGAAAATTTAAAAGGGATCGAAGCAATTTACTTTATACAGTGGTTTTTTTCTTCAAAACTTACCTCGATAACCAGTATAGTGAGAATAGATAAGCTGAAGTAATGAAATAAGTGAGCCAGTTTGACTTCTATTCCGTACTGTGCAGGACCACTGCTGTCTATCCCCGGTAATGTTATAGTCTCATTTAGTCTGGGCCCTTCATACAAAACATTTCGTTTCACAACACTGTGATTTGAATTTTCTAAAGACTCGTTATAGTTCACTTTGAATTTTTCACTGTAAATTGTTTCTGAAGACTGAATGGCTAAGATACTATGCTGATTATTGGAAGCTGGAGGGAAATCCACGGTGCTGGATAAAATGAGGTTGTATAGGCTGTCAATATCTGTTTCTGCCACGTTTATTAATTGTCCAGGGTACAACTGCTTCATTCCTTCCATGAACAAACTAGCACTGAGTTCTTCTTTATCCATGACACCTGAGAAGATAGAAGTGTTTATTTACACGCTGAGAACAGACTTCAGTCAAACATTAGATATCGAATTTATACTTGACATCTTAAAATTACACAAATACTTTATTGGTATTTGGATCATATTTAAAATCTTAATATCGTCTTCAATTTTAATGACTTGTAGATATCAATATTTTATGAATTAGATCTATTTGAAAACTTGACTCAAGTCTATTCTCTATCCTCAGTGATGGTGATGGGGATTGCCTTTCTTCGGGACAGTAGGTAAATTGGACTGCGAACGCACTTCATTAAATATGTCGGCGTGACGCGTTGCAGTTCATATTCTCATATGTTTTCAAAAAAGAAATATATTTCTAAAATAAATCAGCTCAGCTTCTTAAATGCAAATTGCTACACAAGAACCGCAAAGAGACCTGCAACTTTAATAACAACCCATGAAAAGCACATACAACATCTCCTAATGATGCATTTTGTTATGTGTTTAAAAATATTTCTTTCGCTTTCATTCAATGCGCAGATACATTAATCATACTTGAGTTCCTAAATAACTGCTTAAAAAAGTATCATTTTAATGCTTGTTTTTCAAAGACGGTGTTTATTTATGATGCACATAAAGTTTCTTTGTTGCATTAGTGTAAATACATGGTTGCATGATATCTCATACTTTTATATTTTCTAAAAACAACACAAGTGTTGTTGCATAAATTTTGTCAATGCCATTTTCGAAAAATGAGCATTTAAAAATTGTTTCTTCTTTTTCCATTTTTAAAAATACAATTCCTTGAAACAAGTATAGAATGCTACAAATTTTAGCGGCTGATATGATGTTTTGTGCCAAAATGATCTTGTAATAGTAATGATCTTGTTTCAGTATAGCACATTAGATATTTATTTAATCAGGCACGAAAATACTTGGAACTTAAAAATATTGAGATCAATAATGTGATGCATGAGCCGCCCTGCTACAGAATCTCGTAAAGACGTGATACAACAGATATGAACTTTACACAGGAGATTCAGTGTAAGTATTTTGAGTTTCACCTTTTAAGTAATATATGTCGAGAAAGAGTTCTCCCAAGACCAAAATACAATCCAGTATGTTCAGTATCACGATGAACAGCAACGTGTTTTTCGAATGCATAATGTGATGTCCAGCGAACCGCAATCTGTTAAAATTGTATTAAACATTTTCTGATGTCAATACTATGGCGAGCGCAGCGAGTTCTAATGATGGCATGTGTATAAGAAAGAATTAGTTTAAAATCTAAAGTTTGGGCTGCATTGTCTTTCGTTCGAATCACATGATTTATGCAAGATGTGGTCGTAACACGTCTGCACAACTCGTACCAAGCTTTTTCCATTGACTAGCGTTCAATTATTTAAGCTAGCAGATAATAAGGAATTTCACACTATTGAATAAATTTAAAATATCCAGGTGATTTCAAGCTGCTACAGATTGTGATTGTGAAAACGCGAAACATTTTCTATTTCCAGAGTACCGAAATTATAAGCAATATGAAAAACGATAAACTAATTGTTTCATAATTCAAAGATAAATAAATACTGACTATATATGTGGCAGCAATGTCAGTACTTTTTTTTCAACAATTCATGATTGGTAAAAAAAAAAAAAAAAAAAAATCCCGTCGAGGCCTCATCGTACGGAGACCCATATGACGCATCAGACATTATCACGCGGGCAAAGAAGTCCATACTACTTCTTTAGTGTTAAGGACATACGCGACGTTTCTCAATGATATACAGTTTTTCGTGACATTTCACGCACAATTCAGTTGTATTCTATCTTGTTTCTACAAAACATCCTGGGGTATATTACCATCTCTGTTTTAGAGTTAGCATATTTTAATAGTTCCTGGTTGTTGCTAGTAAAATTCTAACGTCAACTCTTAATGTATTGCCAGTAAGTAGTATAAATCACTCCAACAAAGGAGATAAAAGTCTTCTGAACAGTCAGGTATTGAACCCGTTACTTTTTGCATTACTAGTTTGGTGATCTAACCACTGAGCTTCCCAGGCTGATATATAAAGTAGTGTAATATCACTACAGTGTGATTTCAGAGAAAATGTCAGAAACGTTAATGTTCTTAAAAGTTTGAACATTTTTACATTAGAACATTTATAATAGTATGAATATTGTTTTAGAAAATAAACTAACTTAAAAAGCTAGAAAATAGAGTAACTCTGCTCATATCAATGCAATACTAATAATATATGTAATAATATTAATAATAAACTTTCACTTTACTGGGAATATGCATGCACGAGCTACTGAAGAGAGTGAAATTTTATTACGAATTAAATTTGATTTGAAGAAAGAATATGATACCATAGAAGTGTTTTTGGAATGATGAGAAGTTTTATGACTTCTCCCCAATGGTTTTGGGGAAAGCCGTTTCACTTGATGCTCGATCAAACAATAATGACTTTCTAGTGATTTTTTCTTTTATCATATTCTTGTACATAAACTCGATTAGGAACTCGAAACTAAAGACACAACTGAGTCCTCTACATTTGTTTCGTACTTGGGTGTTTTATTGAAAATAGATGTTAACCGCAAAGTAACAACTCAACTTTATGACAAACGGGATGATGTCAGCTTCGTCATCGTCAATTTCCCATACCCATGTAGTAATATTCCAGGTTACTGATAAACATGTAAATGATGTTATAGGGGTTCCAACAGTCTTGTTTAAAGTCAACATTTCACAAATTCTGTGGTCGTTATAACGATCTAGTTTGCCAATACAATCATTATTGGGTCAAATGCTATCTGTTTCATACGAATTTTTAGGCAATTCTTGGCACACTGATTCTGACAACGGATTACTACTCCGTTTACCCGATCAAGATTTAGGCTCACGGCAGGTGTGACCGTCGACAGGGGACGCTTACTCCTAAGCACCTGATCCCATCTCTGGTGTATCCATGGGTACGTGTTTGCCCAACAATTATATTTCTATATAGGATTTATGAGATTGGTCACTGCTTGTTATCTTCGCTTTTTCATCAAATAAAAGAGATAATTCTGTATCTCTATCTATATTAACGTACCTATACCACTCTGCACAGCATACTGCATGCATTACCTAACGTTAGGCCTATTGTAGTTCCTTGGAAGTCTCTGCCCCATAATCCCCCAATTGGAAGAGTTTGGTTTGTTTCAAACTAAACTGGTACCCCTGTCTGACCTCGCTTCTCTCGCCATAACCAGAAATCCGTTCAAATTTATTATTTATAAACTATGACGTCATATTGAAGAAAACTTGCAATGACGTCAATACGAGGTGACGACATCATAAACACTTTGATCTTCTAGCGAATTATCATAGTCGTGGATTTTTTCAAACGAGGAACCTTCAAAAATAAATCCAGACTGTTCAAAAATTTATTCAAAGTTAATTTATAGAACAATGTTTATAGATAACTTTGAGATTTTTCAAGCAATGAGCAGAAGAATTGTTATAGTTGTTTAAATTTGACACTTTGTGGCATTTTGCATTTTTTCTGTAAACTGTCGTTGAAAGTATGGCGGTTACGCTTCTTGTTTTCAAATAGTTAGGAAACCTTCAATACGGAATTTTCAGGATTTTTCGGACGACTGATTACAGTTGACGTTTTTACACCACGGTCATGTGATAGTAACTCATTGTAGGGCAAGTTGACATAGATGCAAATGATACAGTCCGTTAAGAACAGTTCGCAGTCCTAAAATGAGGAAGAACACTGACGATATAAGTCATTATTGGTGCTCAGTACTTGGGTATAACGCAGATGGAAAGAAAAGGGTGGAATGCAAGGCATGAAGTTTACCGATACCCTTGTCCTTGTCGGCATAATTGTCTTTCATTTCTACATCCTCGAGATTTATTTCCCTTGTCAACTAGCATAATTTAATCAAATGCGTTTTCCTATGAATGGTAAATATAGTGATCCCTTTCTTAGAAAGATAGCGTCTTCCAATTTTTGTTTACGTAGCTGTTATATTGTAAGATTTCCGAGAGTGACTTACTCTACAATTATGTTCAACTCGCGATAAAAGTCAAAGTGGATCCGTACCTCTAAAGTCCCGTATTTTGTACATATTTTATTGCTATTTTGGGGAAAAGAAATTCCTCCTTTTAGATTGTAACGTCTACTCTTCAGGATTTTAATATTTTCCCCTTATAATCATGGTCCTTTCTAGGGTCAATAACTATTGGGAATCCTATATGTAGACTTACCACGTGAGGATCCTGGTTGTTAAAATAGATCATCAGCACCCCTAGGTTATCGTAAGAGGCGACTAAATGGGGCGGTCCTTCGGAGGAGACCGCAAAAACCGAGGCCCCGTGTCACAGCAGGTGTGGCACGTTAAAGATCCCTCCCTGCTCAAAGGCCCTGACCGCCGAGCATAGGCCTAAATTTTGCAGCCCTTCACCGGCAATGGTGACGTCTCCATATGAGTCAAAAATTCTCGAGCGGGACGTAAAACAATATATAATCAATCAATCAATATATGGCGACTTATGCAAATTAGCAAAGCGGTAATATTTCTAGCAATGTATACAACAGGTCAGCGCCAGCTATCGACAGCCAGGATTCGGGCGGTATTGTTATCTCAAGAATATTAACGCGAGAGTTAATTTCAAAACAACAATGGCGAGGGATAAATGACTCCCCGTAAAACTGCTAAAAATATTTGCGTTGTTTGCAAAGTAGTTGATCTGCATTGAGTTTGTATGTAGCACCAATCAGAGGGCAACCAATTTATGTGCAAACGAACTGTGGCGGAACATTGGGAAAAAAAAAGTAAGTTTACATTCATGACGTCAATTAAATAAAACCCAAAATATATATGGATTATTTTTAGCCAACACATTTGGAAAACTCAGACTATTCAATTATCCGTGCTAGAAGACATCATAACAGTATTTTATTCAATTCACAGTCATATTGAATACACTTAATTTGAGATAGATATTGGTTGGCAATTCGACCGTTTTTTGTTCTTGATAACAACGACGCTAAATATGACGTCACGATGCACTGTTCATATTAACTTCGTCATATTTCCCGCGTTAAATGAATAGACGGACGAATGTCTAAAATCGTGTTGCAAAATGCTAAGATGTTTTGACAGCTGTCCGGATAACTTCGGAATTTTCTTATTCTACGTGCCTGTTATGGATAAACCTATACATAAAAGTATAAACTGGCTGCGTTCGCCCCAACGGTAGCACCGTAGGCATATTATATAGTATAAATTCATCATTATATATATCATATGAACAGAAATAAATTAATGTGTGATTGTGGAAAGTAACTATATTATGCAATGATTGGAAGTAAAACTAACTTAAATTCATGATTTTAGAATAGAAAAATTTCCGAAACTTACAAAATTTTGGTAATCTTTAATAAATAAGAAATATTTTATTGAAATGATTTTAATTCATGTGCGACTTAAAACAAACCGTCCGATCTGAGAATCCGGGGGTTTCCTACTCTCCTTTTCTATTTCACCCTCCAGGAATTTCTCCGTCTTTAAGAGTTCTACGTGGGCCCGGGCAAGCGAGAGGGACCCTGCTGCCAGTGCCTTCAAACTCTTCCCATTTCCTTTTCTGACCGACTGCCTCGACGGTAAACCCATGTTTGGTAAATCGTTTTCCATTAAATCACCTGTCTCTACAAATTAGACTAAGTACGTGTTGAGTGAGTAAGAATGAATGCGTTGATCTTACCTAAATCGTAAGAACACAAGATCACAACTTAATCATCGATGAATCGATCTGTATTGCTGTGTAAGTAGGCTTTGATATATCCTTGTTTTGTATCAATCCACATATATTTCTAAACGAATAACAGGTTTCAGTTATCGTTATCTGTCATAGAAAAGGTGTTACAACCTTGGCAATATGTGCGCACTTTAAAAACGCGTCGCTAACCCGCACCCTATGGTAACGTTGGGGAAATGCTAAAATATCGCAAAACCGGTGACATATACAACGGAACTTTGTAATGAATTATGTCACTGCAGTTTTTTTTTTATTTTCGGACTGTCATAATTCATTGCTGTACAAGTCCGTAAACAAGCCATTAACAGTCATCTTATTAAAATGCACCTTTCACAAGTCTGTGACATTTCTAGTTCACAGACCTTTCTCATGTGTCAAGTTGTGAGTGTAAGAATTTAATACAGATTTAGCAAAGTAACTTGTATCTAAAGGAATCAGTGGCCGCATCCGAGCTGAAAATCGTGAATGTATCATTTTTATGGGCCACGCAAGAGCATGGTCTGTTTTGATAGGGGTTTTCGAACTTTCCATGCGTTTCTGCGCTGAAATGCATGTATTGAAAAAAGGTGGTATCAAGTACTCAATACATTGACGGTGTATCTTTACGTAATTAATCAAACTGACTCAATTCTAAGCGGTTGGGGAAAAAAGATTTAGTGCTGCAGTATAGCCTCTCACAAGATCGTTCCTGACATCCGCAGAAATTTTCGACGGGACGTAAAACAAACTAACAATCAATCAATCTACAGATATATATGGTCGTTAGTGGGTATTACGGTTTGCAAAACGCAAAGATTGCAAAATTGGATGATGTGTATTTTGTGTTGGCCATTATTTCGAAGAGAAATGACGATGAACAAAATAAACATTTAATGTACCGGTAATATAAGCAGGAAAAATCAAATAGCTTACACTACTCTAAGTATGAAAAACGAACTAATATATTTATAGTGATATTTTTAGCCCAATTAATATTCTGTACATCAATATATATTTCTCAATATCTTTCTTCAGAGTGAGCGAAAACCACACAAGAAATTCTGAAGTATTCAAGACGTCTCCGTATGAGTGAAAAATTCTTGAGAGGGACGTTAAACCATAAATAATCCATCAAAGTAAAGACAGACAGAATAGTGAATTAAATAAAAGTAAAGACGAATATATCAAGATGCAAAATATTTTGTTTGTTTTCCGCCACACTCAACAATTTTTCAGTTATCTGGTGGCGTCCAGTTTTTGTAAATATGGAAAGTATACGTTGCACATTTCTGTCTTTTGCTTATTTTCTTAAAGGTGGCAAAGGACTTTTTTCTTTCTTTTTTTTTTTTTTTTGGTTCCGCAACATGCATCAAATCATACTTTTTAATGCGCCCTGTAGCTTTTAGTCTGCATTTCTTTAGCGACTGACTTAGTTTCGTATTTTCACCCATCTAGGCATTAAGATGACACCTATATGTTGCACATCATTTTTTTTCACCAAGCACTCAGCTACACTTGGAATGTATCCTAAAATTATTCTACACATTTTTGCACATGTAATCTCACATCAGATATGGGGCATCTCCATATTTTAAAGAAAGTTAACTTGCAGTGCGAAACTGCCCCATGCTACCAATAAACATTGGAATTGTCAATTTTTACTGTGTTTGTTTCGGGTTCAATTTATCTCATTATATTTATTCATTCATGAAATACAAAAGGGATATGTAGAGTTTTGTGGATTCGACAAACTATTTTGCGGATTCACACTCAATTAGTAATATATTCAAGGGGTCTTGAGGTGATAAGGGTAATTTGAGTTCCGACAATTGAAAACTTAAACTTCTACCCATGTCTATATATACCTTTTAAAATCGTTATCTTTCTACGTAAAATTGTTTCTACTAACTAATTTTCTTATTTTAGAAAATAAGATATCTTAATTAAAATGTCACTTCATAATTGAAATCTTTGTCCTGGAGGAATGTACAAAATGCATATTGCTAGTATAGCCCTATCTAAAAAAAATGATAATAAATCTTCAGCGGCCTGACATTTTTTACACTCGCGTCAAGTTGTTTTCTTGTGTCTAAGTGATAATATAACCTATACTACTATATAGAAATTATGGCCTAGATATTTTGACGTAAAACAAACCCTCGTGGGGATCCGGGTTGTTAGAATAGATCCTCAGTACCCCTTGCTTGTCGTAAGAAGCGCCTAAATGGGGCGGTACTTCGAATGAGACCGCAAAAACCGAGGTCCTGTGTCACAGCAGGTGTGGCACGTTAAAGTTCCCTCCCTGCTCAAAGGCCATAAGCACTGAGCACAGGCCTAAATTTCACAGCCCTTCACAGGTAATGGTGACGTCTCCATATGAATGAAAGATTCTCGAGGGAAACGTTAAACAATATATAATTAATCAATCTTTAAAAAATATATTCTACGCAGGTCAAAATGTAACTACTTACTTCCCTTTCTGTTTTTAGAAGGTGTCAGAACTACGGAGGCCCAGTACGGACATATTTAAATATTTTCCATTTTTGACTCCTTTATGTTTCCTTACCTTTCCCTACTGATTTTTCTCATATTATTGAGACCGAATTGTTAATTGATACTCAAAACTCAGGAAATTTCATTTTGTTGATTTGTCAATTTTGATCATTTGACTCCGTATATATATATATATATATATATATATATATATATATATATATTGCTTAATTGATTATATATTGTTTAATGTCCCGCTCGAGAATTTTTCATATGGAGACCTCACCATTGCCGGTGAGGGGCTGCAAAATTTAGGCCTCTGAGCAGGGAGGGATCTTTATTGTACGACACCTGCTGTGACACGAGGCTTCGGTTTTTGCGGTGTCATCCGAAGGACCGCCCCATTTAGTCGCCTCATACGACAAGCAAGGGGTACCGAGGATCTATTCTAAGAGCCTGGATCCCCACGGATATATATATATATATATATATATATATATATATATATATATAACACACTTTTTTATGTCAATCAACCCTATATCATTAATAAATTATACGCTGCTGGAATCGTCTGTTAAGAAGACTTTTAAAGAAAATTCAAGAACATCAATATGAAATGTAAAACACTGAGATGGTTTCATGTTTAGATGATTAATAAACATTTTTAACGGATTGTTGTGATAAACTTTGGGTGTTTTACCGTTATTATCGCCATTCATATTAAGTTATAAATGTACCTATTTTTCGTCTAAGTTTTGACGCGGTCATGGCACGAGCGGGGCTCGAACTTACGACCTCCCGGTTACGAAGCGAACGCTCTAACCACTGAGCTACCGCGACTGGTGTTATCTTTATCACAGCCATGTAATGACGTCATCTCAAAGCGCACATTTGTCATGTTGTTATGATACAAAATAGTTTTAAATGGTTACTAGCTCGCTTCCTTTCGGTAGTACAGATTGTAAAGACTGCAATTTACGTGTGTAAATGGCGTATGCCTTAATATACCCGCGTGATGGGTAAAAGAGATTTGTGGGTTTTTTATTTTCGTCAGAAGAATCTGTATATCGACGTAATGTTTTTGAAAATATATATTTCTTTCCATTTTTGGTATACGATTTTAAAAATCTTCATGACAATCAGCATCAGTAAAAATTGATTTTGTTGTTTCTATCTTCCGCCAAAAGAAATTATATATTCTGTCTAATATGAACATACCTGCTTGAAATGTTGGCATAATCCTAAAATTCACGCTAAACATTTTAAAATGATTAGGTCAGGACGTGATACCCCCTCTCCAAAATAAGTAATATATGTTTTCTGTATTTAATGGTTTTCGCCAACTCTTCCATAGTTTAAAAATATTGAGTTACAGATATTTTAGTTTACTGTAATACTATATGTATGTCATTTTGTATAATGACGTCAACGTCACGTTTTGTGCGATTTAGCCGAGGCGATAATTGGAACCTGGTGATAATCTCGACCAGCTCTTCCAAAAATATGAAATGTTGAACACTGTTAACTTGGAGGAAGCCCATGAACCACTACGTTCAAGAGAAAAAATGTTTTAAAAAGTTATAAGTCTTGATGATAGGTTAATATGGGAACCTCAAGAATATTCGTTTTCAAATGGTAAACGGAATTCCCGCGAGTGACGGTGTGTTAATGTAGACGGTTAACGGCCAGGAAAGACTGAAGCCCTAGGGTACTGACAGTGACGTGATATCGACAAGCCTGTTAGAGCCCATTAACCAGTTGAACATATTACTGAAAGATTGTTAGTGTCTAGAAATGGATGTTACAGTGTTCAGAATGACGTAGATCTTTCATAGCATTTATTCCGAAAAAAAAAAGTACACGTGAATGCTTCATGAATCCCTCGTTGCATATCAGTGTGTGATGTGCTACACCTACTGCTCGAGCTTTGACTGTCGCATATTGACCGTACGTAGTCATTTTAATTTTTAAAAGGTGTATTTTCATCCACAAACAGTGTATATAACGTGTAAATTTACTTATTTCATTATGACAGGAATAAATTCAAATCAAACTTGCTTCTTTCCGAGTTGCAGACCCCTTAAATGGACACAACGTCCATCGCAGGTTACTATGCTCACTTCTGCAGCCATCTTCACTCTACAAACAACGTCTATACCGACATACAGTTATAGTTGCTTGTCCAAGGACGTAAAACGCACATCGAATAATTATGTTGGGATTCAAACCAATAAGAAGTCTAGCGAGATACAAACCATAGGTTATGTACTATTAATGCATACACTTCACACTAAAGGTTATTTTACAAAACATCCACGGTATCAAGTATCTTCCTTTGAAACATTTCAATCTTTGGCAGCTTTTTAGAGACGATAAATGTTTATGTTTTAGTAAAATGATTTGAGTTTTCTCGTCGCCATTAATTCTTACTCACCCATTTCACTCGATATAGATATAGTCCTTCAGATATTTTACAAGTCTTGACTTGCGGTCACTTTTACCTGACCTATATCCACTTGGTAGCCAAAGGATCAATGATGACTGTCCAGTAGCACGGGAAGTTTCTTTTTCGACGCTTAGTATGCTGGGAGTACATATGTATACATCCTAATCATAGGCGGATCCAGAATTTCAGTGTAGGAGAATTTGAAAAATCCGAGAGGCAGAGGGTGAGTCAAGAGGACAAAACCCCGGAAGCTCTACGTTTTACTGAATTTTGATAATTAAATTTTCAGTAAACACACACGTAATATACAAGTATTATCTTTAAATTCGTATTATCTGCAATTCGTAATCATGTGCCATTTTTTTTAATCCAGTGTAGGGGTGTCCCTAAACAAATCTCGTCGTAAATTGTTCTTTAGATTATAATCTATCAAAATAATATTTCATTTTGGGACGGATCTCCCCTAAAGACTTATAGTCAAAATCCATGCAAACATCGGTGTTAAAATAGGTAAAACACTGTTTAGATCAACTTTGAAGGTTAATTTCAACATCGAAAATCATAAATTTTAGATTCAAATTATAAATTTGAAAAATTCAAACATATATACGACCAAACAAAGTTGATATGATGACCTGACTTTTCCGGAAAATGATTATTCCCTCTAGGTTTTTTCTTTTGTTATCTTGAGTTTATCCTTTTTTCAAGGATCATTAAACGAATTTTTCTTCAAAAAACTATATATCGACTCTCTAAACCTAGACTGAGGTGGAGAAATGCGCTTGATCCTTTTCTTTTTTTTAACATATCCTCTACTTTCAAAATTATTTACCCGTTTATTTGCTTCGTTCTATTTCTTTAATTAGCGTGCCTTAAAACACCAAAACCTTTACACTTCGTCTCAACGTGTTTGACAAGAACGCAGCTTAACGCAAGCTCAAAGATATCAGGCTGCAGTAGATATGAGGAAATCCTTGTTTCTATTATTATTATTACTTCTTTTTATCAAACCCCGTGGGGATCCGGGTTAAAATAGATCCTCAATACCCCTTGCTTGTCGTAAGAGGCGACTAAATGGGGCGGTTCTTCGGATAAGACCGCAAACATTGAGGTCCCGTGTCACAGCAGGTGTGGCACGATAAAAATCCCTCCCTGCTCAAAGGCCCTGACCGCCAAACATAGGCCTAACTTTTGCAGCCCTTCACCGGCAATGGTGACGTCTCCATTTGAGTGAAAAATTCTCCAGCGGGACGTTAAACAATATATAATCAATCATAATCTTTTTATCAGATTGGATCTTACTGACTATGTGCATCACTACAGAAATGAATAGTTAATGGTAATTAAGATGTCTTTTAGTCATTAAAATTAGTTAGTAGAGACAATTTTACGCAGAAGGTAAACGACATTACATGGCATATTATGTTTGGAGTTTTACTTGTCTAGACTCGACTTCCCTTATAACCTCAAGACCACTTAAATATATTACTAGTTGTGTGAATCCGCAAAAATAGTATTGAATCCACAAAACGCTGTACACCTTTTTTGTATTTCATGAGCGAATAGTGATAGAATTGAAATAAATTGAACCCGAAATAAACGCAGTACAAATTGACAACTATAATGTTCATTATAGAACCAGAACAGATGATTTTAATTAGATTGTATTACTACAATCTGTCTCCTACGTCCTTCTAAGATTCGTCGGACTTAAAAACATGTTATATTCAACTTATTCGAGGTGAATGTAACATTTGATTTTTTTAATATAGGATCAAAAATAAATTGGGAATTCCCAAATTGATACCATTGATTATCATATTTTGGTTGTTTAGTAATAGTTCGCATCTATAAGTACCATCGACTGGATATTACACGATTTATGTGAGCAAAGCTGGCTGACCACGTATCTTTTCGTAAGCTCTGGTAGCCGGTTGTCGATGTTTTGAATTATTTAATAATACATTAAGCCAATTATTGACAATTTTAGGCCATTTCGATTCTTTAGCTATCTGCGAAATACAATATTCACCGAGCCTGCCGAATTTTGTACTTCTAACCATCGCAATAACATCAAGTATGTCAATAATTATAAAATATATCATCTAAATCACTGCTGAACATCCAGAACTTTAAATGTCTTGGAACGCATCCCAGTGCTGAAGTAAACTACCACTTAAATACAGCCACTGAAACGTTCTGCTTTCTCACTTGAACGGTACACGCACCTGAGCGAGCGGTGAAAGCACGATGAGAGAACGGTGAACGAACGCTGAACGCAAAGTGAACGATGAGCGCACGGTGAACGCAAGATGATCTATTTATTCGGAATATATCGGGTTTTTTTCCTTGGAATACTTTATAATCAGATTAGAAAAATGATATGTATATTTATTCAATGAATGAATAATAGAATAACACGGAATCGGGAAATTGTATATTCTACAGTTCTGAATATATTCAGTTCAAACAAAGCATACTACATGTTTGTACAAGTACTGAATGTATATTTCTCATGAAATGATCGTAAAAGCAAATTTCATATGTACATTGTGTGCAGTATTACATATAGAGATATATGTCTACATGTAAAGTAGAAACGAAATGCATGTTTGGTATCATATTTACAATTCTTGACTGGTGCCACTAAACAGAGTTTGCTGGAGTACTTTGGATTACTCTAGGATACCATGTTAGATTTCATAATTTAATGCAATATGATTGTTAATTTATAGCGATACCACTTAGAATGTTATAAAATAATGTTGCAATATTTGTCAAAAGTATGTTTTTAGCGATCGACATTTCGACCAGAAAACAACATGTATGAAATATTTATGGCATCCTGATCGCGAATGTTATTTTGTTTTGATGAAGTATTGAACGATGTAACATATTTAATTACATCAGCAATAAATTCCATCTACATGTATGATTGATAGTTACTTATTTACACATTCTTTTTTCATTTTCTCCTTGCAATAAATATCGCTCTTTTCGCATTCATGTTCCGAATGACAATGCAAATACTGAACGAAGGGTGAACGCACGATGAACGCTTTGTGTACGGTGAGCGCACGCTGAACGATTTATGAACGCAAAAGTGTGAACGGAGAGCGCATGGTGAGCGAACGGAAAATGGTAAAGTAGAATGTTTCAGGGACTGTATCATACGCTAATTAGATATTACTTTTAGAAAAACTAAGATACATGTGTAACATACAGTTTAAAGTTAAAAGAAGACATCTGACTGAAGTATTTTCACGTAAGGTGTCGGCCAATGAAATTCCGAAGATTATGCATAGTCTTTATAAATATGTATATTATCAAAACATAAGCATAATTCCTACCGAATTACAAGAATTAAAGATTTCGATTGAACAATGAGCTTGATTACATGTATATGTAATGATTAAATTTATATTTTATCTTAGACAAGGATGGGGATTCTTGGGGACAGAACCTCCAGAAAGAAAAGAAGTTCAAAGGGACTACACGTAAATTCTATTCAAGATTTTTTCGTGCAATGTATGATCAAAAACACTGCAAATTTTGCTCTTCTCTTTCAATTTTGCAGGCACTTGCAGAAGGGTCCCTTGCCCTGGCTAGGGCTCATGCAGTCCTAAGTAAAACTGAAGAAAATCTTGAAAATGAAATAGAACGAGAAAACAGAAAACCGCCCACATCCAAAGTCGGAAAGTAAGGTTCCTTGTAAATTAAGTAAATTACCACTGGTTTAAAACTATTCTATTTAGAAAAATGGACAGACATCGCCTTCGTTCACTTTACTTCGCATGCCCTCATGTTTTGATTCTGGAATACGTGTACATGCCGGAACCGGTGATGGTTTACACCTCGACCGATGTTTCGAATCAAATTTGCTTAGATTTACGTAGTAGTCTACAGATTTCCATAATAACAACATTAATACATGCTTCATTTGTAAAGAAATCAACACTTACTCGATATTAATCCATTTTCACGCATTCCATGTCCGGGTTTAAATTGCGAGTTTATGCTTAATATAGGTAGAAAAAAATCGAAAATCCAAAGTAAAAATGTTTGGAAAAATTACTACACACGCATTTAACATTCGACACATTTAATATAATTATCCTTGTTGATATCAACATAAACATATGCTTAATCAAAAGTGAAATGTCAGAAACATTTCCGAGAGACAAAATGCATAATTATATACTAATTTTTTCAAATTTCCCTATTTTGGATTTGTTTTCTACCTCCAATAGAGATAAATAGTTGCTTCATTCATACACGGCACTTGGAACATGTGAAATTGGATTGACAGTTGATTGATTAGATATGTTTAACGTCTTGCTCGAGAATGTTTCACTCATATGGATACATCACCACTGCTGGTGAAGGGCTGCAAAATTTAAGGCCTATGCTCGACGCTCAGTGCCTTTGAGCAGGGAGGGATCTTTATCGTGCCACACCTGCTGTGACACGGGACCTCGGTTTTTACGGTCTCATCCGAAGGACCGCCCTATTTAGTCGCCTCTTACGACAAGCAAGGGGTACTGAGGATCTATTCTAACAACCCGGATCCCCACTCGGCCTGGATTGACAAAGAGTAAGTATTGATTTTCTTACAAAATGACACACGCTCTTGCATGTACGTTAACATTGTGGAAATAAGAAATCCATTACGTAAATTCAGGCAAATCCGAGTCGAACCGTCGGTCGAAGTGTGAACCGTAACCGGTTCCAACATTTACACATTCTCCAGAATCGAAACATGAAGGCCTGCGAAGAGAAGTGGACGTAGGCTGTGCCTGTCCATTTCTCTAAAGAGAATAATTTAAAGTGTCGACAAGAGTTCAAAGATGTTGAATGCTCTTACAATGATAGGGGATATTAAGTGGATTGCATGAAAAATTGAGTATATATTTTATATCTGGATGCATAACAAACCCGTCATACCTGTACACAATATGTATGGTAATTATGTATCAAGATTCCGATACAAGGGAGAAAAATTTATGCATACCAAATGGGTTCTTCTGGCCATCGTACTCCTCAATATCGTGGATTGTATCTTAGTGATGGGAGAACTTATACTGGATATATATTACCTGAAAGGTATGAAATACCAACAATATCAGTATCAAGTTATGTATGGGATAAATGTGATTTATTCAATGAAATTGCAGTACATATTCCCGCTAAAATGACCAGAAACGTATCGAGATTATATTATATTTTCATTTCATATATGCATACAGCGCAACATCAGTACATTTTATTCTTGTTATATACCAGGGGTTGTTGATCACGACGAAACAGAGGCGCTGAGTTTTGTCACACAGATGAAAACTCGATATCCTAATGCGCTGTCCAGCTTACAGTACGACTTTGCGGAACTGGACGAACTCCACCCTAAGATATTATCAGCGCGCATTGATTTCAGTAGTACGTTTAGTTCACGTACTGGGAAGGACAGCAACGCTTCCTTTACGACACCCTCCACCTCAATCTTGACCACCTTACTGACGACAGATATTCCGACACCAGGTTTCCAGAATTCCGGAAGAGTAAAGAGAGCTGCAACTCCAAACAATGGTGTCAAAAACACCGGAAGCAGTAATCATCCAATTGAAGTTGATTTGGCACATTACTTTCATTATTGTAGTATAACTATTTTGGCAATTTTAGTTGTTGAGGTAACTACTGTACTAATTTTCTTCACCATATAGCCCCGCGGGGATCCGGGCTGTTTTGTTTGCTTGTTTTACGTCTCGTCGAGAATTTTTCACTCATTTTGAGACGTCACTAGTTGTAGGTGAAGTACCACAAATTTAGACCTATGCTTAGCGCTCAGGGCCGTAGCAGTGAGGGTTCTTTAACGTGCGAACGCCTACCGTGACATGGGAACTCCGTTTTTAAGGTCATATCCGAAAGACCCGTGATTCTCACTTCTAAATGCCGAGCGTTTGGCGAAGGAACAATCGCTACCTATTTTTCGTCTTGGGTATGACGCGGTCATGGCAGGAGCGGAGCTCGAATTCACGACCTACCTGTAACGAAGCGAACGCTCTAACCACTGAGCTACCGCGACCAGACCCTCAGTACCCCTTACTTGTCGTAAGAGGCGACTAAATGGGGCTGTCCTTTCGGATGAGACCGCAAAAATTGAAGCCCCGTGTCACAGCAGGTGTAGCACGATAAAGAACCCTACCTGCTCAAAGGCCATGTACATGTAGTTGATTCGTTGTATATTGTTTAACGTTCCACTAGAGAATTTTTCATTCATATGGCGACGTCACCATTGACAGTAAAGGGCTGCAAAATTTAGGTCTAAGCTCGGCGCTTATGGCCTTTGAACAGAGAGGGACCTTTTTCGTGCCATACCTGCTGTGACAAGGGAACTCGGTTTTGCGGTCTCATTCGATCGATTGTTTAGGATTTTACGCCGAATTGGCAATATTTCGGCTATTTTACAGCGGCGGTCTCATTTGAAGGACCGCTCCGCTCCGATTTAGTCGCTTCTTACGAAAAGCAAGGGGGTACTGAGGACCTACTCTAACCCGGATCCCCACGGGATTACGCATGTATAATATTCAGTCATATAATGATGTGTTTGTATAATGCATGTGGATATTTATTGATGTGAATTGGAAATGAGACACGAATTTTGATATTTTCCATTGCGTTTTCCGTTTGTTTATAGAATGCGATAAAGCTTTTCAGCAGTGGCAAACAGTACTTCAGGAACAAGTTGGAGGTAAACATCTTATTAAGTAAATATGTATACCAAAATTTCATACAGACATCTAGTTTCAGAAGCCCATATACAATATACTCCAATTACATGGGCAGTTTTGTTTGTTAAGATTTTTATCTCGCTATACGCAATTATGGCATCTTTACGACTCTACAATCCACAGTTTATTAAAGTGAAACACGAACATAATTTGTATCCCAGGTATTTGATGGTTTCGTAGTGGTGGCTTCTTTTATCGTGGACCTGGTTTTCATCAAAGGTTTAAGTGCATACCGGGTGCAGAAGTTTGTCGTCATTCTGGCATTCTTAGTACCATGGAGAGTCGTACGTGTTGTTAACAGTAAGTAATTTCTTTGATGCTGGGACTGTACAGTGTGTGTGTCATCAGAAAGAATAATTCATTTAAAAGAAATTCTCACCTGACAAGAACAAATCAACATCAATTCTAAATTCTAAATAACGTTTGCATTTCTCGAAAAAATACCAAATTTTAAGTTTGAGTTTTCTTTTATTTGAGCAGTCAAAATTTTAGAAAAATCTCAGACTTTATTCCAAGTGTTGACTTAAGTTCTTTTTCAAGAAATCCACGCCAGAAGTGTTGAGGCTTGGGTAATAATTGATTATAATCTTAAGCGTGATTTTCGTTTTTCTACACACTTTTGCAATATTCACTTACTGTAGATAAGGTGCGATGAATTACAGTGGTGTAATATGAATTTCAATAATGAATCTGTCTCATTACATTTACATTTACTTTTTAACCCTTTAGTAAAACATTTGAACGGTTTTAGATATTTGCTTTTAACTGTAAAGACCCAATTACAAAGTCTGTGAGGCGTATGAATACTGTCAAATATGGCGTGTGCATCTCTGCAGCACGTGTGCTGAATGACAACAATGCTTTGTTTCTCATTTCCGTCCAGGACAAAATACATGCACCTCATTCAATGCCTAGAGAAGTTAATCTTACCTCTGATGTGATTAATATTACCAAACAAATTCAAGAAATTTATCCAAATGTGGGATTTTTCAATAATTCTTCATTCAGTAATTCTACTTTCAATTTCTCGAAGTGACATGGCCCACTGACACCTAAAGTGATCATACCTACGCTGTGTACAATTAGATTTTGAATACAAATATGAAGTCTTTAAAGTTTAAATTATACAACTTTGTGAATAATTTGTTGTTTGAAAATCAATTCAAGAATTGGATTATTTTTTTTCTGTATTGCACATGGTTTTCTATTACGATATGACATCATATGTGCTGTTCAATGTTTGTTCCGTTAATCGTTACTTACCCATAGGAGTAGGCAGGGAATTTAAAATGTGGATAAAAAATGCACACATTAAAAAGGTTTTTAAAATGTATATAAGCAATGAATTGTTAGTTTTTGAATTAAGGAAAACTGCGTTATTCAATTTGTATGCACACTCCGTTGCAATTATAAATCTATATATTTCAAAAAATAATAATTCATTGCTTAAATATTAATTGTTGATTCATGATTAACATATTGCAATGTAAGTATAATGATAGGTATATTTCGGGTTTAAATGAAAGTAGAACCACCATTTTTTTCCCCTCGTCTTTCCATCTCCGAATCAGACCGCAATAACCGAGGCCCCGTGGCACGATAAAAATCTTTCCTTGCTCAAAAAAAGGCCTGAACATTGTCCTAAATTTTGTAGCCCTTCACTGGCAATGGTGACGTCTACATATGAATGGCAAGAGGCCTACAGGCCTTAACGATTACTTGAGTATCATAGTCCTTACATAGACTTGTCAGGAGTGTCATATATTTGCATTAAAGTTTCATTCTGGAGTCATGTGCACAGCTTTATAGAAGATCTTTCTAAATATGAATCAGTTACCCATTCAATTACAATAGAAGGAAAGATGAAGTTTGAAGCATTAAATCAGCCCTTATTCATTGCTTCCCCTTGCAACAACGACTTGTATCTGTGATTTTGGTAGACAGCTGTATCCTCTCCTTTAAATGTGTATTCATCTTTTATTGAACAGAAAAAAAGATTTCTTAAGCATTATATACTCTATGACCATTCTGGCTTCCCCCTCCTCTTGGAATTAAGTACCCCTGCCCCAGGGGTCAAGAAATCTCCAATTTAAGTAGACAGCTTTATCATTTTTCTAAATATTGCTACAAACCTATAATGCACAGTAATTAAAGTAAATGTTCTAAAATAGAACATATATACTATAATATGACCAAATTAGCTCCTACCCACTCTCAATTGACCTGGCATTAAGACCATGGATATTGTCATAATCATTATGCACATAAATAATTGTCACATTACTACATGTAAGATTAAAGGAGATTTCTGCTGCGGAAGTAGAGAAAAGGAGTTTTTAAGATTTAATACATTTTCACTGTATTACGATATTGGCCCCGCCCTAAGTCTGAACCCGCGAGACCTGGCCAGGGCCAATGCATTCACAATTTAAGTGCACGTAGATTAAGGCTTCATGGACATCATAACCATGCATTAAGTTTATCTTCCACTGCTGTGACAATTAAGAGAAGGCATGTTTTTCTAGGACTGAATGCATGTTAACTGTATATGGTCATATTGGCCCCACCCTTTGGCCTAAACCTTTAACCCAAGTGCCATGATTTTACAACTTAGGTAGAGGGCATCATGGATATCATAAATAAACATTTAGTTTTCTCATACACATGTGAGAGGAGAGAGGATTTTATTATATCTATATATATAACTGTAAGAGAAAGGGATTTGATATTTCGCATGTGTATTATGTGTGTGAGAGTCATTGATATGCCCAGGTCTTTCAACTGACGATAGAAATTCATCTCTGTATTGAAGTATGCCAGATAATGGACTAAATATGAACTTGTCAGAATGGAGAAAAAGTATAACATGGATATTAAAATTTAGTATTATAAGACATATTGAAACAAACGTGCGTACCATCTATCCTTCTGTGTTCATTGCACCAGAAGTGATGAAGGAATTAAATAAGTTACACGACGAACATATTTTGGTTCCACTGACAAAGCTTGTAACAACATTGGTTCGTTTTTAAAAATGTATTTTAAACGAACTTAGTTGTATTCTCACATTTGGAAATCTAACTTTTTTTTTATACTCCAAGCTTTCAAAACACGAAATTCGTTGAAATCACTTTTCAGTTTTAAACACAGTGAACCTCTATCTTTGTACCTCACAGAAATGTTAAGGTAGTACGCAACAGTATCCGAAAATCTATCATTTCGGAAGCACCTCGCGTGATTTAAACGTTTACCCGACATAGTCTGTAGCAAGAAATAATACAAACAAATAGGTTAGTATCCGAGGCCTTCCGAGTATATGCGGAAGGCCTCGGGTACAAGGTTATACAGACGACATCGGTATGGAGTGTAAGAACTAAGTGATGGGACGTTTGTAAAATCCAAGGCACGGTAACATTTGAAAAAATCAGAGCGAGTGGTTTATCATAATAATGCATTATAATTATTGTTCGCTATCGTAACTGGCCGTACTGGTGCCGAATGTATTACTAATGAATAGCCTATATTGACATCGGAAGTAAAGTGGAGGTGGGGATCGGACATGACACAAATCAAGTAGGCCTATAGATTGGAGTGAGGGGATGAGAATCATTGAATTAGGCAACCTATTCATAAGTCATTGTGATTAAATAAAACAAACACACAATGAGTCTACCTAGCTAAACAAATGTTTTGGCAAATAAGTAAATTTCCACTTCATCTCGAACACACGGTGAAAGAAACACGACATGTACTTGCGTGTGTCCTTAAAGAAACTTGCAAATGAATTACATGTATGTCATGATTTTGTACATTCATATAAAATTCCTCAGTATATACATCCAAAGCGAATTTAGTGAGTTTATATGTTACGTATAGAACTTGTTATTGAATATAAAATATGGCTATAAAAGGGGGGGGGGGTCACTTCACAGGTTGATGTTAAAAGAACTTACAGAGATAAATACTGGATTCAATTAGATTTGAATAGTAAAATAAGGAATGACATTTACAACAAAACATTGGCTTAGAAATTAACAGTCTGCTGATCACTTCTCATTGAATTGTGGTATAACTTGCCTTATACATACCGCGTACACAGGCGGATGATGAAAATGTTCAAATAGCGGGAGATGTTTTAACTCAGATGATAACCTTTTGTACACCAAGAAGTAGACTGCAGTTCCAGAATATGGCACTAAGAAACTACTTCAGTTAACCTTTTCTAAACAAACATCCCCCGTAACCTCCTCGAAATCGTCCCCAGAATTGCACCTTGTACAATCATTGCCAATTTTAAATGTTTTACTGAAAGGATGCATGAAAGGGTCCTTATGTCGTATAATAAGCCAGAATATCGGTTTTTCTAGTGGAAATATACATCTCTAGTTGGTGTATATATACTGCATGATACTGGAACTGAGAAATTGCGAACAAACATTCCCAACTATACAGGGAAACATGTATCTAGGAAAGGTAATGATGATTGAAATAGAACCCAACAGAAAGCTTAATTTGTAGTGGAGAGAGATAATATTGGTCCGATGTTTTATAGATGTACAAGAAAAATTCATTCAGCTCCAGTTTAGCGTGGTGATTGATTAAAATTTGATTGGAGTTTAATTTTAGAATAGTTGTATAGATACCACGATTGATGATGTAATCATATATGGTATGTGTTGCTTGAAACACTCTATTAAATTAAATCTTTTAACGCCAAAATGTTTCTTTGTCCAGGCATGGTGGTAGCTGTCATTGACCACGAACACTTCCGGATGAAGCTGATGTACAAGCAAAAGAAACAGATTGCTGCTGACCTTAAAACTGCGAAAGCTAATTTCAAAGACTTGCAGGTAAAGTTATTGTAAAACATTTTATAAAGTCCGAAAACCAAAATATACTGGATAATTATAAAGAAATGCCCCTGTTAGTACGGACTGCGTTGACTAACTAATTTCTTTTATTATTTTGAGGGATACAGATGATTAATTTGCAGAAATTACGTCATGGTTAAGCTGTATCCACACAATACAACAAATTGTTTCATTTATGAAATGCCAACGCCTACCGTGACACGGGACCTCCGTTTTTAAGGTCATATCCGAAAGACCCGAGATTCTCACTTCTAAATGCCGAGCGTTTGGCGAGGGAGCAATCACTACCTATTTTTCGTCTTTGGTCTTCAGCGAACGCTCTAACCACTGAGATACCGCGACCGGTGATTATATATATATATATATATATATATATATATGCATGTAATGTATATAAAGATATTCTGGCATGTAAGTGACCCTTCTTCAATTTATCATAAAATAGATGTCAACTTTCGATGTCAAGAAAACGTTGAGAGCATGCATTAACGTTATTCTAGTTAATTGAGGAATATATTTTCTGGTGAAATCTTAATGGATTGATATTCAAAACCTAGGGTTTTTTTTGTTGTTGTTGTTTTTTTTGTTTTTTTTTTGTTTTGTTTTTTTGTTTTTTGTTTTTTTTATTTTTACAATTGCGTGCTTTTATCGAAGAATTTCAATTAAAAATATGTATATACTGCACAAAAATATTATGGATCCTTGTTTGATTTTCCTTCATCATATTGAAAAATGTCCGGATCACCGTCAGTTTACTTTCTATTTTACAGGCCTTGGTCACTGAACTTTTTTTCATATGAATAAAGTGCTATTTTGATGTATCGCAGTTTACTTTATATGCAATTTCAATACATTATTAGATGGGTCAAATTCGAAGTTCAGAAGTTCAATGAACGTATATTTGTTTGCCAAAATAAAATTAGATCACAAGGTTTTGAACTTTAGAGAGAGGAAATATAACGTTCCAAAGTCTTCAAACGAACGGTGGATTTGGATTTAAATTCTGATGAATTCGAAAATGTGATCACGATGTTGCCTTCCTGTGAAGAAATGAATATGATTATAATGCTCTCACAACACACTCAAGATGGGTACGATATATACTTTCCTATGTTTACTGCCTGTTCTCTTGTACGCTCCTTTTATTATCCGGTATTTACGTGAAGCTTTCAGAAATGCAAAATCGCACACAAAGATGTTAATTGTAACGTTAAATAACATTTTATTTCTTGTGTACGAGATGGAACCGTCATGGATGTTATTCTACACAAATGTCTAGGTCCCGTGATAAGATTTAAAGGTTAAAAACCAAAGTTACTGGAAAGAACATCGTATATATACTTACTTATTCGGGGGTCTACCTGGTAATACCAGTATATTGATCGCATTATTTCAGATTTGTTTCGAGGCGATGAGAAAGCTTGCAGCATCTGCACCCCGCTCATGCGATGGCCGAGTCAAACCTAAGACGTAAAAATGGGTAGTGCTTGCTCCTCCGCCAAACGCTCGGCATTTAGAAGTGAGAATCACGGGTCTTTCGGATATGACCTTGAAAACGGAGGTCCCCTGTCACGGTAGGCCCTCACTGTTGCGGCCCTGAGCGCTAAGTATAGGTCTATATTTGTAGTATATCACCTACAGCTGGTGACGTCTCAATATGAGTTAAAAAGTCTCGACGGGACGTAAAACAAACAAACAGTACAAAAAGCTTTGAAATTCATGTTATGATACGCCTAGAAACCGCGTCGTAGTACTTAAGGAACCTGGACGCACTTGATTTACCCATTCAGTGCGTCCCACATCAATGTCAAATAAAAGCACCATATATAAGATGAAAAAGAAATTGTCATCACTGTTGTAATTGCTAAGATTTAAACGATGAAAACAGATATTTTATGCTTTTTATACTAGCTGCAGACGTATAGCTCTATGGGAAAAATTGGGACGTGCCAGAGACCTGTTACAAATCCATTCCTTATGAAAACCTTCGATTTACAGCGCGGTTGTTTTTTTTTTGTTTTTTTTTTTTTTCTTTGTGTGATTGGGAGGTCTTACATTGCTGGGTTTTTTGCTACGTCAACAGATGAAATTATTTCATACTGTGTATTTTCAGTTTGCATGGGGCATTCTGAATTTTTGAAAGTATGTTTGGGCACAAGTGTTACGGGATACATTTGATAGAAGTTTTAAAAATATATTTACAAATTTGAGACGGTATGCAAAAATATGGTGATACAAGATTTCAATCTTGCGCAGAAAAAAACCCCCTGCATTATATAATTGAAGTGTGTCTGGCAAGTGAAAAAATTTGGATCAATAAATTTCTCGAATTTTTCGGCTTTTTAATTTGGTTTAATTGTGTGTGTCAATCATTACAATGCTTTTAAAGCATCTCTTTGTGTTAAAATGAATCCTGATGAATTATGCCTACTAGGCTAGTAAAATTTTCATAATGACATTGGATATCAAACCTAGCCAGTATGACTAGTGTCTGAGAAAGTTTCGTGAAGGCTTATCATTGTCGCAAGCCACGCCTATTGCCTTCGTTAACATTACGATTGAAGTAGGGTAGGTACTACCGGACTCGGTAACCTTGGCTAGTGACGACGAAGGCTTATCAATTATTTTTTCCATGATGAAGTGGAATCTCTGTACATGAATTGATGACTGAATAAATTAGTGAATGTGATCACCGAAACATGCGTTCATGTCTGATTAACACTTTATTTAATGTCAAATCGAGTTGTGTGAAACAATACTAGACACAATGAGCTAGTGGCGTCATTGCAGGCCGCGCAAGAGCGTGGTCTGTCCTGATATGGGTTTTAAAAATGTATATGCGTTTCTGCGGGATTGATGTAAATATATTTTTTTCATGATTCCTTCCATAACTTATTGTAAGTGTTTAATTGGATTGAAGTTATTGAAATTTTAGCGCTTGATTTGTATAATCTCTAGATAGATAGCTAGATCAAGCGTATATAGAATGAATGTGTTACACGGGTAGATGAACACAAGCGGTATTCTCACGAGATTATACATACTGGGGTGAAACATCACCAATAAACAATATATTTCCGGAATAATTATAATTAATAATAAACCGTATCAAACTACGAAAAATTAATCATAATAGTTATTTACATTAAATATAAAATGCCTTATATATTTAATTACATTATACCAATTTTTTGAGATACAACTGGAATGAAATTACACATTATTTGGATAGGCTATTTTTTTTCCCTTTAATCATAAGTTAGATCTTTTATATATATATATATATAGTAGGAAGTTTTTAGAATTTTAACTGAACTTGTTTTGCATATAACATAAAGAGTATCAAACATAGAGCGTTGTGTTTTTATATTTTTAGTTTTACAAGAACATGTAAAACTGCATGGGAGATAATGGCATTGATGTCACCAAGGAATGATGATGTCCATCTGCATGCATGGAGTGGAAGAAAGGTCTGTGCTACGGGTGTTCTACCTGGACGTGGCATGGAGGTTGTGAGGACATGTCCTGATGCTATTTGTGCAATAGAATGCGGTACCACATGACATCTGCCCTTGTTAACCTAGTACACAGATTCCTGAATGACAGTTGCATCTTTGCTTTTCACTATATCAATGCTTTTAAAGACCATAAATTTTTTCATATCAACTTGCAAGAAATGTAATAAAATGAGAAAGTCTAATAAAATGAAATGCACACGGATCTATATACTGTAATCATGATGAAGTAAAGCTTGTTTATAAGGAGTTCCTTGGGAGACACAAATTCAAAAATACTTTTAATCTTTAACCAAGAGTCCTTATAGCAAGATTTTTTTAAGTTAAACAAGTTCATTATAACATGCAGTGAAGTTTCTTAACAAATTAACAAACTCCATAACATATCATAATAAACTTGCTGCTAATGACAATAACTCCTGAATTAGGTTTGGGGAATTTAATACCACAGTGCAGAATATTGTATTGTAAAATGTACAGATGTAAAGCCCAGAAATAGATTTAATATAACAATAACAGGATATCACCAAGTACATTAATCAGTAATAATATTGCAAATGGTTTCACCCCGTTTAAAATTCTCACTGACACAGAAGTATTAAAAGAAAGATAAAAGAGAAAATGGTTTTGCCCAGTCTTAACTTCACCCACTGACAACATCAACACAATAAAAGGGATAGTTTTGTGTATATAATAAATGCAGTTCAATGAATGATATTCAAGGGCAACAATTCTTCAAGATACACATTCTGTTTTGAACACATTTTCTTCCATAGTCACAAGATAAATATCAATAAAACTAATGTGCTAATATGTACTTATCTTGGAAAAGATTTCCACACACATATCACAACCTAATAAATGTTCGGGGACTCTGTAGTTTAGATATATTTTGTCTAAAAATACCTATTCTATGAAATCAAACTCATTAACACTGAACAAATTAATCAAATAATGGATACTAATAACTGTGAGCATAAAATGATACCAACTTTTCAATGAATATGAGAAAAATCCATCCTTAAGGTGGTTACTTACATGTATGTTTTAATATATATGTACTGATTAGAGAAATAAAGATTGAAAATTTTCAATTGAAATAAATTGAGATACATACTTTGTTAAGTATAGATTTAATACACACTATTGTACATACACTTTTTCATTAGGTTCATTTGAGCTGTTAATAAGTATAAGCAACAGTATAAATACAAGTTTTTCATAGCAAAATATAAATCTATTCAAATACATGATGGTCTTAGTATAATTTTCCATGCAGGGTCCAGCACATCCATTCATATTACTGGTCATCCCATTTCCAACAATCTAGACATTACTAGGCACTTGGTTTTCTGCACACCAAAAGGCACATAAGGCTACTATCTTGACCTCATTCCATCTTCTCCATCCTACACTTCTTTCTGCTTCTACTCTCCTTCTCCAGGCTGTTTTTGGTCTCTTTGTGCCCATTTCCTTTCTGGTGTCCACACTAATGCTATCTCACAGATGTGGTTGTAAATAATGCACTATCAATGGATTATCAGTTTAGTTAATGCAAATATCAAGAATTATAAAATGCGTACACAATTTGTTCTCTGTTGGTGGGCATATATATTGGTTGTTGGAGAGGAACCAACTGCAATGGTGGATATGATGCTACTGATCGAGTGATGAGACAGTCCTGCTGTTTCCACTTTCCCAGATGTTGGATTTCTTGTCTCCCATTTCTGTAATTTACAAAAAATGATAAAGAAAATCAAAGTTTTATGACATTGCATTCACTAAATAATTCAGTAAATTTTTCTTTCTAGATCTTTCAGCATATATTTTTTTGTAATTAAAAAAAAAAAGACTTTAGAAGTTCTTTAAGTCCTCTTCTTTTGTTTTTTAAAGTGTGCCCCCCCCCCCTCCTTTTTTTTTTTTAGTGGAAGGAAATCTGGGTTGCATACCCAACTATTTCTTCATTGATCATCAATTTTCTGGAAATGTTATTTGGAAGGTCAAGAGGCTTAATCACTTTGTTTCCTGAAATTAAACTTCAAAGTTAAAACCTGTTCAGAATTTTTGACTTTAAAACATTTGAAATAAATAAATACCTATATTGTTTAAGTGACATTACATGGAGCGAGTGTGGAATTTTTATATACTTGGCTGTCACCTTCCCATTGCATGCTTCATGGATGATTTGTACAACATAAGCTGCTGATTTGACAATGCCCTTCCTTGTTTTTCTTTGGTATTTTGAGTTGCAGTTTGAATTACACTGGTTTCCACCTGTCTGAATATTGAGGCTGTCCTCTGATTTCACATATAAGCAAAGTGTGGATATTACTGGAGGGTTTTTTTTATAATTTTTTTTTTCATATCAACATGCCTTGAAAATGCAGTGACTTTGGGTTTCCATTATGACCTTGACCTTCAATTCTTATTGAATCTTATCTGGGTAGATCTAAAGATCTTTTCTTTGTCACAGATTTATAATAACTTATTCCTCTTCGTTACCACAAAATATTGATGATTTGCTGAGGTTGCCCACATTTCCATAAGTAGTGATTGGGTTGTAACATGTATCATTACCAACAATTTCCAGGATATTAATATCTAAAGTTGAAATAATTTTGAAACAAATTTAAATTTCCATTCCACAGACATATTTCAGTGTTAGAGATGATGTTTATTCTGATGAAAATGAAGAGAGAAACAAATACACTGGACAAGACAGTTACAATCTCCTGCTATGGGATTTCTTTGTACACCAAATTATGTAAAAATACCTATTTTGTTGTTCATTTTCCTAAGTCGAAGTAATGTTTGTCTTTCATGTTGTTTTTAAAAAAAATCATCAGCCTTCATGAAAGATCAAATCATTAAAATTGCATGTGATGCACATTATGTACTTAAAATTAGATCTCCTTTAAAAAACAACTTCAAGTCAAATGCCATGGTTAAAAAAGCAATATGGTAGATACTTGATAGTGGGTCCAAAATAGCTTATTTACCTTCTTCATGTTTAAGGAAACTTCCACCAAAACAACTTAATCATGCTGGAATTTTACAAAATTTACTTATTATATTTATAGCTTAATATAATCTTTAACATGATTTTAAAAAAAAACTTACACCTTTATTCTTTACAATTATATTTAGTGCCTTAATTTGTTAATTCAAACTGCTCAAACACACACAAGTAGATACAGCACCTGTGCAATTTATAATTAGTTCTGGTATAAACACTTATTGATCAATTGGATTTACTCTAATTGTTTAATTATCACTATCATTATACTTCCTTTCACCAAATCTAATCAAGCAGTGCATTCCTCCTATTTTCATCATAACAATACCGGTACCCACTGCGGCCTTAACCCCACTCCCCTTTCATGTATGTCAATTTAATAAAAAACTTTAGAATATCAAGTTTGGGATGTACAAAATTATAATGACCATTTCAATGTAATGGAGTTGTGATACACCTAACTGCTTCAGATTTGCATATTTCATTCAAAAGCATAGATAATGGTAACAGTAACATATCTGATCCCACCTCTGGTGTGTCTAGGGGTCCATGTTTTCCCTACTCATAATTTTGTATTCTTCATGGGATTTATGCGATTGATCACTGTTCGTCATTTTCATTTTTTCATCCACCATAGCATTATGAAAGAAAGGAAAAGAGTTTTTCCTTCAACGTCTCCGCTTCGTTTGTTTTTGCCGCCATTACGCACTAGCACTCCGGAAAAATTCTATTTACAGAATACGTCTCTTTCATTTCGTCCACTTTCGCGCGAGACTATGAGTTGTGTTCATCTGCCCGTGTAGCACATTCTTTAAATTTAACTTTCAAATGCAATAAACATTATAGTTGTCAATTTGTACTACGTTGTTTCGGGTTCAATTTATTTCACTTGTATGGAATACGAAAAGAGTTTACAGCCTTTTGTATATTCAAGACTATTTATGCGGATTTCACACAACTTGTAATATATGGAATTGATCTTTAGGTGATAAAGGGAGTTGAGTCAAGACAAGTGCATGAGAACTCTTTAAAGTCGTTATCCTCTGTAAAGTTGTTTCTATCGACGAATTTTGCTTACTATAAGAATTAATTAAATTAATTAATTAAAGTATGACGTGATGACTTTACAATTAACTCTTCATCCCGAAGGAATTTACGTACAAACTTCATATCGTCAGTCCGATCTAAATAATAATAGAATATAATTTCTTTCGTATCTTCTGCGACCTGAAACCTTTGCAGTTTGCGTCAAGTTGATTTCTTGGGAGTAAAAGTCGTAATTTATTCTGAGGTTTCTTTCTTTGCTGTTATGGGGTTTAGGGTACACACAAAACATTACTGCATAGGAGTGGATCCTGAGAGTTTTGTCAGAGTCCAAGCTAAAGTTCTTTTGGTCTCTCACTTCAGATTGTGGTTTTCAGTACATGCACCTTGCTATTGAAAAATTTGAATTAAGGAATCAAATGTATCATAAAAAACATCTCTTATAGTTCATACCTCCAAATTCATTTATCCAAAGTGTCACTCATTAATGGAGAACTGACTGAGCTATGGCCAATTTTATATCTTGTATTTCAGACCGACTGTATTTATGGGCGTCCATGTTCGCTAATCAGAATGTTGTACCCGGCGGTTAGGCCAATTCAAACTGAAGCGTTCTTGTATTTTTTAAGTTTTTTTGGGGGGGGGGGGGGGTATTTTATTATTTTTGTGTGCGTGTGTTTTTCTTTATTGGATCACTTTGTTAGATCATTGTACTTCTAGCAACTTCCGTCGACAATTCAATTCTATCTATAGTATTTCCGTTGCCTCAAATAAATCAAGAATAATGATTGTAATTCATTTTCTCACTTTATTTTACAAACAAGATAAGATTTTATAATTCATCTGCAAACATCGAGGTGGTGTGAAATATAAATTAAAAGCAGGCCGTATCCAAATACATTACTATCATTTAAAACACATTACATGTAAATAGGAAAAACATATCAAGAGGATTCATTGTCCCTTCACAACACCACTTCACACTACTGCAATGAATACTCATTAATAAACTTAATCTCGTGAACAATAAAATGACATTTCATGCATTCAAAAAACAAAAACCTTAGCACTATCATCGCATTGCTGTCTACTGAAAGCAACAAGATACAAAAAGTATTCATCAAAAGCAGACCCGATGCTAATGAAATTATCAAATCATTTCATACTGTAAGGATCGTTCCTACAATAGGAAACGTAGCTACTGTTGATCAATATTCAGTAATGGTCAGGAAGCAGGAGAGATAGAATACGATAGGTACCTATATTGTAACCACTAATGCGTACTACACTGCACGCCTGTTATTTAAAAAAAAATGAATAAATACATGCAAGATATCTGACTAAAAACCTGAATAAAGGATGTCCGTATTTATATTTATGTCTTTTACTATTGTGAATTCTAATCGGTAATTGAAAAACAATAATTAGATATTAGAATATTTCGGCACTCGCTATGGTAAAAAACTAAATATTCAACACTTCCTCCGTATGAAAAAAAAGGGGGGGGGTGTACTAAATTCATCTCTAAGTACAGACACATATTACAGATAATGGTGATAGTCAGACAAGGGGGCAGCAAGAACGCCATTACCTATAGATTCATCAAGGTGTGCAATCACACCAGGTAACAGATCAACATTCAAAGTAAACTGCAGACATTATTAGTATGAACTATGCTGAATGATTTTGTAATTGATTGTTGATCAACACAGCCTAATATCAACAAATGTTTTTTTAACAGTCTGAAAATAATGAGGGTTCATGATAAATGTATCAAAAATTAAAACATCATTGAATTCCATGACATCAAATTAAGTCACTTTAGTTTCAGGATCATAACCAGAGTTATCGTTCCTTACACTCGCATGTACCTATTGTCAACGTCTTAAAAAAAGAAGAAGTTATTTCGTGTTAAAATCTGAATATTTATGGCTAATAAAATGAAACTAAGAAATAGAAAATAAGAAAATGAAGGGCAATTAACTTGTAGTTTTTAATTTCCATTACAATGCATACCGACCTAGCGCATCTACAAGTATTCGTATTTCCACACAATTAAAAATGTTTTGTGTGTCATTTTACAAGAATCTTGAAAAAGCAGACACATTCAGAGCTCGGTGTACATGAATGCGAGTGTAAGAAACTCTGTAATTGTAAATGTAACTCCATATAGAAATTGTAAATAGATAACAAAAAATGTACACGATAAAATATGTAAAAATATATTCACAATATAGTGAATTGCAATACAAAAAAGAACAAGAGGCCCTTAAGTCATATAGTAAAAATGTTCAAAATTTTGGAAAATACGGTCTATGAATTTAAAACAGTGAAGATTCAACATTTTTAAAGTCACTTTCCTTAATTTTTGCTCTTTTACATTTTATTTCACTCTATCAAAATTGCTGAAATTTATTTATTCGTTTATTAACTTTACCCCGATTTAACATTTCACAAAATGACATCCTTTTAAACAAAAGAAGCAATATTAGGACACCATTCGCTGCATTTTTGTAAATAGCACGGTATCGTAGTACCCTCGTTTTCAAAAGTATACAGATACGGCCTCACAATCGACAAGCAATTACATTTATATCTGTTTGTTTATTTATATGAATAAAAACAGTTTTATAAGGTATTTACAAAACATTAACAATTGAGTGAAATCAGGCCAACAGATATTAAAATGAATTGAAATTTTTAAGTATCGCGGTATCATAGGACTTCGGCAAACAACTAAATCGATTGATACATACAATTTCACAAAACAATTAAATCGCTATCTTGTGACGTTGTGTTATAAAGAGTGTAAGTCTTGGTGAAGTGAACTACCTTAACTTTCATTGGTATCAAAAGGTAGAAAGAAAAATGAAAGGCTAAATAAATAATAAAATGTATGCAATTATAAATGGCACAGAATGAGATGCTAAGTAACGTATACACACACACAAACATACCCATGTGTGTGCTAAAAGACTCTCTTCAAATACATGGGAAGCACTTAGTCAATAGCATGATATCAAATCTTAATATATGATTATTTTCATATTCAGTATATCTACACACGGTGTTCTACAAACTGTTCCTCTGTGTGCCATGGATGTAACCTTTGTTACTTTCAAATCCCCATGGTCGCTGAAGGTGAATATTATGACCTTTTATCCCGCAAGAGTTCTGAATGAACGTCATAGGTCTACACGCTGTTGACTGTACACCCTTCAACAGGTTTCCCAGCTTCATAGATTATACCTGACCGTGTCCGAGTTTCAGTGATGGAGATTTGGTATCGGTTGCCTTCATTGTCATTTTATGTTTTTAAAGTTACTAGAAAAGACGTTTGTTCTGTCCCTGTACAAAATAAATTGTACGTAAAGTGCGTTTACGTAGTGGCGATCTTTGAACTCCTAGGTCAAATGAAAACCTGGTATTATAAATAGTTTTTGCTATATACACAGTTCATGATATTTAGAAACAATCCACGGAAATACGGCCACGCAGCTCAAACCGGGATAACTTCACAACTGCAGAATCGCTGAACTGGCACTCTGGTCCACTTGGTCATTGAACATGAGCTGCAACAAAGAAATAATAAATATTCATGAACTTGTAACTTCAGATTTCTGGGCAGTCGCACTTCATGCTTCATTTTTGTAACAATAATAACACTGTATTAACACTCACAACAACTGTCAAGTGGAGATGCCTTGTTGATGTACAATGGTTGCTTCTTTTGCTTGGCTACAAGTCTACTGATTCTGCTTTAAGATCAATTCTGTTCAATGCTTGGTTGTCTGGGTTGCTTTCAGTACAAAAGTTGGCTTGAAGTATATGAAGCTGTTCCTTCGTTAAAGAAGATTGAATCCGCTTAGTTTTTTGTTGGCAGGTCACCTCGGAGTCTGAAAAATGTCAATTAATTATCTTTAATATTGCATTACACAGTTTATGAATCTAGCTGTAGTATATATAACCATGCCGAAACTTCTCCATAAATCTTAAAAGAATTGAATTCAAGCAATATGACAAAATATACAATCAGACGCTGGAGAGAAAAAGAGACACGGAGATAACATTTATTGCTGAATACATACACATCTATAGTTATTATTGAAAGAGGTTACGTACTGCAAGAATACAATATGGAAAGGAATAATGCAATATGGAAAGGGTAAAAGTGTTGCAAGAATACAACATGGAAAGAGGTAAAGAACTGCAAGTGATAAAAAATCTGTTTACACCACAAAAGGATAAAATGTACACCTATATAGAAATTTATTGAACTGACCTTAAGATTACACCAGACATTTATCTTTTCCTAGATACTTCAGCATTAAGCTATCATATTTTGTTCAGATGTTGAAAACTTGGGGAAAATAGCAGCGTTCGGTGTTAGTAATACACAAGATGTTGTGGTTTTGTTCTAAATACTTATATACCGTGTAGTGGCGGATCCAGATTTTCAAAAGGGGGGAACCTGTGAATGTCAAGTATCGGTAAAAATATTCAGCAATTTCGGTGCCAAATCTGAAGTTTCACTAATGTTATTTTGCAAATTTGTAGCTAAATCAAGGGACTGGTCCCCTCTAAATCCATCACTGCCGTGCATTTATCTTCCAAAGCAGTCAAGTATGGTTTTGAAGGAATGAAAACCATGATTATTAATTCAATAATATTATCTTAATTTTGATAGACAATTTAATGAAACTAAACTTATGAATTTTCTTCCAAATTCCTTAGATATTAAACTTCTAGGAAAATCTACCCTAATTCCAGTAAATATTCTTGCAGCAGATTATTGGTCCCCTACCATTTATCGTCGGTCTGTCTGTCAGTGATTTCCAATCAGTTTTCCGGACTTTTCGTCGAATTGGATGAATATGTTCAAATGAAATTTTATATGTGGCTTTGTCTTGGATAGTTACAGATCAAGTTTGAGGTTCGTTATGCTTGACCTACTTTGGACTGAATAATCCTCTCGGTAGGGGACTTTGTATTGCCTGCAATACTCTAATAATGCTTGTTTATTTAATGAATTTCAGAAGGGTTGCAAATCTTTAGTTTGGTAGGGGGTTTCGGGAGTTTTATGATTTAATTAATGTATTTCTTCATTTACGAGCATTAGTTATGCAATAGAAGATATTAATAAACACAAATATATACTTCGAAACCAAAACTGGTCCATACGTGAATTTTTCCACACCAGAATATAGACTGAATTCTATGATTATGGATTTTGTTCATCACAGGCTCTTTAAACCACCACAGGTTTTGGATGAGATTACTTTCAAATCAAGCCGCGAGTTCCCTAAACTCAAATTTACTAACAAAAGAATTGATGCCGTCAACATAAGCAACATTCTTCATCATGAAAAAATGTCTTGTATTCCAAAATATACCAAGTTCCAAGTCTACACCTTGTATTTCCTGCAAATATACTTCCACTATCGCATCCAAACTTTTTAACTACAACAAACTTTGTAGTGCCTAGATATACACCATCCTATACTCAATCCACCTACGTTTTCTTGTTCTTCGTCTTCTTTTAACTATAGTCCAGCTGGACATGTCACTAATGGCAATGTTGATATAGTTAAAAATAAAGACCACATATACTAAAAGTTCCTAAATTCAGTGAACAGCAGTCTTTCAACTGGCGACAGAATTTCAGCAACTGTGTATAATATCGGTTTTATTAGGTTGTATTTCGATATTGTTTTATTAGGTGGTATTTAAATATTATGACTTGTTTGCAGTGACCTTTTTTGATATCATTTGGTTGGGAGTATATTGTTTAAAAGAATTATTTCACTTATATGGTGATGTCAACTTTGCCGGTGAAGGGCCGTAAAATTGAAGCCTATGCTCAGTGCTTATGGTCGTTGAGTAGGGAGGGATCTTTGTCTTGATACACCTGCTGTGACACAGGGCCTAGGTTTTTACGGTTTCATCCGAAGGACCGCCCCATTTAGTCGCCTCTTACGACAAGCAAGGGGGTACTGGGGACCTATTCTAACCCGGATACCCACGTTTAACTGAAACCATTTGTGGTGGCTTACAGTAGGGGTGTAAAATTCTGTTTAAGGAATACGATAAAAAAATGTATAAAACCTGACATTTTGTGGGAACTCCATTCACATCATTTTGAACATCTCTTTATTTAAACCCCTTTGCAAATCTAACATTAATTGCAGGAAATGGAATCGACATTATCCTACTAAATGGGGGGGGGGGTTACTCTATAGCAGATTTTTCCCCAAGATGATTTGGTCCTAACTTTGGAGAGCTTGGCTTTCTAGTGAGGAAAATATTACAGCTTGGAGGCACCATATAGCCAGTCTTCCAGGAGGAAAAGGGCCACAGCTAACACTACTGGTTCTATAAATACGTAACTGACACATATAACTTCCTGACCAAGATTTTCCTCATGTATTTATCAACTGTTTGTAACATAGCTTTGCTGAACTATAGTATGATTACTTTTTAGAAGTAATTAAGTAGTCATTATGTAGATAAAATATATCGATAAAGTGTCTCTTTGTAACTAAGGACCCAAGGATGGGGTGCTGTTTCCCTTTTTTTAATGAAAAGGTTTTTAAGTAGAAAACTTTTACCTCCCCCTTTGTCAAACTCCAGTCAATGCGAATTCTGTTGAAAGGCATTGCACACAAAACAGGTAACTCTGCTCTCAGCGCCCAGTCTAATTTTCATATCATCTAATTGTGTTTACAGCACTTCGTTCCAAATTCACTGTAGATGAAAAACAAGAGCTCCATGGGTCACATCGCTCATCTGAGTCACCTTGACTTGTATTTAGATATTTTCCCTATATATCTGAATGTATAGTAAAACCTCGATTCCCTATTGTAGCCCCAGCCTTCCCACATGGGTCATTATTTTTACAAACTTAATCTGCATTATGTCAGGAATCTACTATATAAATTTGAAGTTTTCTGGACCAGTGGTTCTTGAGAAGATTTTGAAAGATTTTCCCTGTATAGTAGTATGCAAAAAAATTTATTCCCCATTTGGCCCCATCCTACCCCGTGGCCATGGTTTTAACAAACTAGAATCTGCACCATGGCAGAAAGCTTCCATGTAAATTTGAATTTGTCTGGCTCAGTAGTTCTTGAGAAGATGAAAAGGTTATTTCCCTATATATTCACATGAAATACTTTGATTCCCTATTGTGGCCCCACCCTACCCCAGGGGTCCATGACTTTCACAAACTTGAATCTCCACTACATAAAGGAGCTTCCATGTAAATTTGAATTTGTCCAGCCCAGTGGATTTTAAGTAGAAGAAATTCAAATCACTCCACCCATTTTTTTGGGGACATTTTTGTGATTATCTCCCATTTCAAGGGAGCACAGCCCTTCATTTCAACAAACCTGAATCACATTTACCAAAGGACTATACCAAATTTGATTGAAATTGGCCAGTTGGTTTTGGAGAAGATTTTTAAAATTGCTATTGTACTTTCGCTATTTGCTATTATCTCCCTTTGGAAAAAGGTGTTGCCCTTCATTTGAACAAACTTGAACCCCCTTAATTCAAAGATTACTTTTGCCAAGTTTGGTTGAAATTGGCCCAGTGGTTCTGGAGAAAATAAAAATATGAAGTTTACAATGACAACAATGATGGACAATGGAAAGTTTTGATCAGAAAAGCTCACTTGACCCTTCCGTACAGGTGAGCTAAAATGAGAAAATAAAACTGAGTAGAGAAATATTCTAAATATTTTTATAGTACCAACTAGCACTCATGATATGTACCTGATTTAGTCTTGTCTGTTGTAAATGTTGTCATCTTTGACAATGCAGTTTTCCTTCTTCTGAAGGAGTGCTGTAGAAACTACAACAGAGACAGTCTGCATGTCAGCACTCGTCATTAATGAGATCGAAATATCTATCTTGAGATGGAAATATCTATCTAGGATTATTTCCAGATCTGACACTCACTCTACAAGTCAACCATATTGCATCTTAACAAAATTGATATTTTTCCTTGTAAATATTTCTTGCTATTTCTTACTCTAGATGTTCAGTTGCGTACATGGAAAATATAAATGACAGATTTTTAGTCTGCTGTACACTAGTTTTAACAAAGTCATTCACTGAAATTGGTGTTTCAATTCAATTCATATTTTATGAATAAGCATTACAATGTAAATCCATACAGATCAAAATACTAATTACAATACCAAGTGTGCTTTTTTACTTTAGTAGAAAACCATGTACAATAAGCTTCAACTTTAGGTAAAATATACTAACGACTCAACAACACATACAAGCTGTTCTACAAACTCCATATCAAATAAAGACAAAGAGAGGGGAGGAGAGGGGGGGGGGGGGATTGGTGTCTCATAAATCTTTCTGATGATCCTATTTTGCTCACTGGACTGGTTTACACAGCTCTGGTATGTCAACATAGTTTATCAGATATATATCTCACTGCAACCATGCTAGAGGTTGTAAGAGATGGTTTGAAGAAAAGTGTTATCATTTTAATTATTTGTATTTAATATATGTAAACAAGTACCCCAGATACATTGTCTTCCCACAATCCTCCACCAAGTAATGCCATGTCTCCTGATGAACTCATTGTCTTCCCAAAATCCTCCACCAAGTAATGCCATGTCTCCTGACGAACTCATTGTCTTCCCACAATCCTCCACCAAGTGATGCCATGTCTTCTGATGAATCCATTGTCTTCCCACAATCTTCCACCAAGTGATGCTGTGTCTCCTGATGAACTAATTGTCTTCCCACAATCCTCCACCAAGTGATGCCATGTCTTCTGATGAATCCATTGTCTTCCCACAATCCTCCACCAACTGATGCCATGTCTCTTGATGAATCCATTTTCTTCCCACAATCCTCCACCAAATGATGCCATGTCTCCTTGCGGACTTGTATCTCTAGAAAAACCTCAATCACAGGTGGCAGGGCCACCAGTGTTTGAATTTTAAAAGCCCACAATTAATCATAGCTCATCTTACTCAGATTAACAATAATATGTACAGACACTTCATTGGACCAACACAGGATGCTAATCCCTTTCATTCCTATCAAAGATGTGTAAAAATTCATACAGTTTTTACCTAGTAAAATACATGTTTCTATCTAGGATTATTTCCAGATAACCCTCACAAACCTGACACTCCACAAGTCAACCATATTGCATCATAACAAAATTGATATTTTTCCTAGTATATATTTCTAGCTATTTCTTCCTCTAGATGTTCAGTTGCTTACATGGCAGATATAAATGACAGATTTTTAGTCTGCTGTACACTAGTTTAAAAAAAGTCATTCACTGAAATTGGTGTTTCAATTCAATTCATATTTTATGAATAAGCATTACAGCGTCAATCCATACAGATCAAAATACTAATTACAATACCAAGTGTGCTTTTTTCTTTTAGTAGAAAACCATGTACAATAAGCTTCAACTTTAGGTAAAATATACTAACCAACTCAACAGCACATACAAATTACGTATCAAATAAAGACGAAGAGAAGGGGGGCATTGCTGCCTCATAAATCTTTTTGATCATCCTCTTTTGGTCACTGGACTGGTTTACGCAGCTCTGGTATGTCAACATAGTTTATCATATATATCTCACTGCAACCATGCTAGAGGTTGAAGAGATGGTTTGAAGAAAAGTGTTCTTTTTTCAATTGTATTTAATATATCTAAGTATGTCAATGGAAAAACAATTTGCAAGGTAACAGACACTGTAGATCATAAAATATTACTGTGGAATGCAGAATCAAAATAGACTGTTCAATGACCTATCTAGAATATGATGAATAGTTAATGGACAGTCCTGGCATTTCACTTCAACGTTATATTGATTATTTTACTTGTGTCAAAGAAATCTCAATACATTTAGTTCTAAATATTTTAGATCAGTACATGGAATTTCAAAATGTACAATATCACACTAAGGTGTAATTATAACCGTTTTGGGGTTGCCATTGTACCTTCGGTGTTATATATTGTTCGCTCATTTCGAAGTTACGTACCCCAGATACATTGTGTTCCCACACTCCTCCACCAAGTAATGCCAGGTCTCCTGATGAACTCGTTGTCTTCTCACAATCTTCCACCAAGTAATGCCATGTCTCCCGATGAACTCGTCTTCCCACAATCCTCCACCAAGTAATACCATGTGTCCCTATGAACTCATTGTCTTCCCAAAATCCTCCACCAAGTAATGCCATGTCTCCCGATGAACTCGTCTTCCCACAATCCTCCACCAAGTAATACCATGTGTCCCTATGAACTCATTGTCTTCCCACAATCCTCCACCAAGTAATACCATGTGTCCCTATGAACTCATTGTCTTCCCACAATCCTTCACCAAGTAATGCCAGGTCTCCCGATGAACCCATTGTCTTCCCACAATCCTCCACCAAGTAATGCCATGTCTCCCGGTGGACTCCAATCCCTAGAAAAACCTCAATCACAGGTGGTAGGGCCACCAGTGTTGGAACTCTAAACGCCCACAATTAATCAAAGCTCATCTTAATCAGAGTAACAATAATATGTGCAGACACTTCAATGGACCCATAAGGATGCTAATCCCTTTCATTCCTATCAAAGATGTGTCAAATTCATACATGTTTTACCTGCACTGTTCCTTCAGTAATAGTTTTGAAATATCAAATAGGGAGGAGGGGGGGGGGGGGAGTTGGCATGACATGCATGGTTTGAATTTTAAAAAACACTGAGACTTATAATCTGGAACTCAAAACAAATGGTATCACAAACTTTTCTTAATAGTATCCAAAAAAAAATTTCACAGTTATGGCACTAACTATATCTCCCCTATGCACTGTGTCATTCATATTAATGAATTACTAAGTCTTGAAATTATCAAGAAAAAAAAGATACACACATCAGGATGGACCAGTATACAAAGTCTCTGTCAGGGAAACGGATATCAAGATATTGAAAAGACTATCATTCTATGTTCTATGTCCAGAGTGTACTGATCCTTGTCCATGTGACCTCAAAATAAAATGGGGTCATGTACTTCTTAAGAGGTACTAATGTACCAAGTTTGGTGTTGATTAAGCAAATGATCCTTAATACATAGAAGACATAATATATTACAATTCCAAGTTTGACCCATGACCTCGAAAGTAATAGGGGTCATTTACTACCTACAATGTATCAAGTTTGATGTTTGTCAAGTAAAAGGCTCTATAAAATATAATATCAATCCTTTCCAACTCGCATCAGGATGGACACCACCAAGTGGCAAAAACTGATTTTTAGATTCATTTATCATCATAATAATCCATCAATGTACCCAAAACAATGAAAAACAAAAGATCTCCATACCAGAACCTGTCATTTGAAGAATACCAAGCCCTATCCACCCTCACAATCAACCCAGACATCATTACACCTGACGACAAAGGTGGGGCAATTGTAATTATGAACCTGAAAGACTATTACAAAAGCCAATGGAAAATTACAATATATTAATGACATCAAATTTTCAACAGACACCACACCAGATAACAAATATGGACTTCAGTGTTTTACATGCTTCCAAAAATACATAAACATGGCAATCCACACCGGTACATTATACGCCCGCATACGTAATTGAATCAAAAAATCTAAGTTAAAGGGCCATAACTCCTTGAAAAAGTTTGGGACAGCATTTTCCTTGTAATATGCACATACACTCATAACACAAATGCACCGAAAACAATAAATCCAAAAAATACCTTTAGTGACCATGTTCAACAAGTTAAAACCAGATTTCTGATCAAACATTAACAAATTCAGGACATATTCAAGTTCATATATCAGCAATTACAAAAATAATTACAGACAGAATTATGGTTGAGAAACACTTGCTTTTAAGAAATTGTAGATATGATGAGTATGAAAAACACTGGCAAATGGTATGTGAATCTTGTATTATTGATCATGTAAATTAATATGTTATACTTATAGTGTATATTTCTTCCGTCACTTCAACATGTTCAATTTCATTTATTTCCCTCCTCAAATTTTGAATTGTTCTATGTATTTTTATCAAAATCTGTTGCTAAGACAATGATACATTTGTACCTCTCTCTCTCCAAAAATACCTTTCACACCATAAATATATGCTTTCATACATTAATAATTTTATCACCAACTTGTTAGCTGAATGTGTCATCTGTCAATGTTGTCTGTTTGTATGTAGTGGAAGGTGTTGAAATAAAAAAAACAAAAAAACAAAAAAGAAAGAAATTCAGGACAATCTTGGGGAGGGGGGGGGGGGGACCCAGACACAAAGGAATTAATGAGGAAAACAATCATAGCATACAGAAGAGTCCCCAACCTAAAAATCACCCTGGTGCATTCCAAATTGAATAATACTACTCCAAAACACTGGAAGCTAACCGTGTATGGGAATTGCCAAATATACCCATTTGTCAGGAATATTAAAAACATTCAAATTTCTTCCACAAAAAATTCTAAATAACACAAATCTTAGACTGCAACAGTACTTCAGTAATCGATAGAATTAAATGCCAAAATGTTCAATACATTGGAAAAACTGGCCACCTGTACACTTCATTGGAGCAGACCACCATCTAACAATCTTTCTCCAAGACAATTTTGGCGGTGTTCGTTGCAAAAAATTACGAACACCAAAAAAACTTAGTATATAAAAAAATTATAAAAAATAAAAAAATAAAAATAAAAAAATAAATATAAAAAAAAGTATATTAAAAAAACAATAGTATATATCCTCCACTGATAGTTGCTAATAAATCAGTTTGCCTGCCATTGAACAACGAAACAGATAAATCTATTTTATCAGTCCGTATATACTTTTGTTTTCAATTGGTTGTCGATGACTCAAATACCGACTTCCTCTCTTCTGTACACAATGGTAATTCCGACACAATTTCTACAATACGAATTTCTTCCCATGACGAAAATGTTTTACAAATCATCAATACCAATAAAGCAGCTGGTCCCTACAATGTTAACCCAACACTTAATTCAAGCTTCTCATGTACTTGCAGATCTTCATTTAGTACACTTTTCAATTTGTCACTAACAATTAATGGAAAGTATCTAATGCAATACCAGTACACTTAAAAGGGTCGAAGGAAGTTGCTAGTAATTACAGAACTATATCTCTATCTTAAAATTGTAGTAGAAAAATCTTCAAGGAGAGAAAATAGTTTCACCCATGTAGTCCTGAATTCATTCATTGACACCGAGAGCAAAAAGGCCACAAATAATAATAATAATAAAAAAAATGAAATGACGAGTATATTTGCTACTGTACAGTATTTCATTTACTCAATATTTCACCCAATGCATTAACTCTACTGGTCACCACTATTCATAATGTATCATTTTATTTACTAGAACTCTATTTTAGATAACTACTATTCTATTTCAAGTGCTACATGTAATTGTGAAATAGGGAGGAAGGGATATAGTTGGAAATATGAGCAATTAGCGACAAAATTATTATTATTACTATTACACAGTATTTATATAGCACATTATCTAACATTACAACTATTACTCTAAGCACTTGCATAAAACAATATATCACATCAAACAAAGCAAAGTTACACATAAAATGCTAAATGGAGTATTTTAAACAAACATTAGATTTAATATCACAAAGATAAATAAGAAGACTAACATGGTTCATTTAAGCATTCTTTAAATTTTCACATCACATATACATCACACCTTACTTTTTTCTTTTTTTTTGCATATTTGTTTTGTTTTCTTTTTCTTTTTTCATTTTTTTTCTTTTTCCATTTTTTTTTTTTTTTCCATTTTTTTTTCTTATACTTCTATAAAAAAAAAAATGTCCAATACATATAAAACATGCTCATAACTTAAAATCATAATCATAAAGATGAGTTTTAATAGTAATTCATACACGATAAAAGACAATTAAGAATCTTGATATACCAGTCTAAAAAGATGTGTTTTGAGAGATTTCTTAAAAACACAAAAAGATTGTTCATTTCTCAAATGACTGGGCAAGTTGTTCCATTGGCAAGTTGTTCCAGTGTGGCAGCTGATTTGTCAAAATGCCTCTCGTCATACTTCTAGTTGCGAATGTGAGGTTACACTAGTAACGCACAGTTCTCTGATCGCAGTGAATGTGTTGGTTGGTAGACATGAATTAAGTCTTGTAAATAAGTTGTTGCACTGCCATGGAGACATTTAAAAACATACATCAGAATTTTATACTGGTATTGGTAGCGCACAGGTAGCCAATGACGAGTAACAAGCGTGGGAGTGATCTAATCATGTTTCTTAGTTCTAGATATAACACTAGCTGCTGTGCTCTGAACATGTAATTTGTTGTGTTGGCTGGCAGTCCATACATCACATTTCCATAGTCTAATCCTGAACTGACCAGTGAGTTGATTAAAGTTTTACAGGCATTGTTCGTTATATATGAGAGTAGGCATCCAATATTTCAAATGTGGAAGAAGCACGATTTAGCGGTGGTACTTATTTGCTTCTCCATAGTGAATGTCTTATCAAAAATAACACCAAGGTTTCTGACACAGGAAACATCGCTGACAACAGTACCAATGAAATAAAGACGACAGTTCGAAAAGTCTCTCCACTGGTGTTTAGGGGTGAAAACAATCAATTCGGTCTTATCCTGATTCAGTTTCAGAAGATTTGATCACATCCAGTCACTGATATCGTCCAAACTTGTTTCCATGCGACTTAATATGTCAGTCCAACTATCTAGTGGTTCAATCACAAGATTTACTAGAGTATCATCTGCGTAGCAGTGATATTCCATACCGTGTTGTCAGCAATCCCTTTCAAAAATAGAAAATAAAGTCTTGGGCCCAACACGGATCCTTGGGGCACTCCATATTTGAGATGCATTTCATTTGAACAGATGGATCTGATTGGTGCATGCTGTGAACGATTTGTCAAATATGATCTTATCCATGCTAAAGCAGATCCACTTATGCCATAGGAATATTCTAAACAGTGGAAGAGTATCTTGTGATCTATAACGTCAAATGCTGCTGATAGAGCCAACATAACTAAAACGGCACAAAAAGCTAACATTCTAGGAAACACAGACTTAAAATCTGGAACTCAAAACAACTGTAAGCACAGTATCTAGCATCTAGTCTAGTATCCAAGAAAATTTCATTGCATATATACATGTATGTATCACTGTCTTGTTACTAATTGTTCCTTTGTGCATCTAGTTACATACATCATGAACTTGAAATCCTTTTACATAGGAACCTTTTTTAGTTGTCTTAAATTTAGTATACAAACATGGTTATTGTATAGACATATTACTCATTCCTCATTTACATTATCCTCTTGTACACTTATTCATATTCATAAATGAACTTCATTAAGATTACGCAATAATCTGAAAACTCATAACATTCCTAAACTTATCCTGCCATTCAGCAACCTCAAAATTACAATCTTTTTTATAAATACACAAAGGAATTTGTTTTACACTTGACTAGATAGATCTGAAAAAGTTTCTGGAAATATAGCTGATGTTTCTAGTAAAGCAAATAGATGAAAATATCAAAAAGTTACTCTACTATTATGAAATACAAATATATGTAACTTGTCAAGTAAGTGAAATGACACATGAGGGAGAGGTAAAGGAGGTGGTGAGTAAACAGAGAATATTTAAGGAAGGATTAGGATTATTAAGGTTGCTCATGTCTACAGAAATCAAAAACTAAATTTAACCGTCATTTGGAAATCCAATATAGATATGTATAACTCAATATATAGATGAATAAATGAACGAAACTAGATTTTAATTCTTAACCGTTACAAACAATGCCCACAGATGAATTTGAATGAACAAGAAATGTATCAGAAACGTGTATGATCCCCGTGGTGTACAATGGAAAAGGATTTATACAAATGTATTATATTGATTGATGTGTTATATGCAGTGTGTTGTTTGTACTTTATTGTATCACTGAATCTACAACTTTATTGAATGTACTACTATTATATTTACTGAATCACCATGGAATAGAGAGGAGGGGTTACAGTTGGAAATGTGAGATGGGGCCTTCAATTAGCAACAAAAAGGCAACACACTCATAGTTTGAAAATTCTCAGAAACACAGACTTAAAATCTGGAACTCAAAACAACTGTATGCACACACCGTTTTTAAGTCTGGTATCCAAGAAAATTTCATTGTGTAAATATATCACTCTCTCGTTACTAACTGTATCCCTTTGTGTACTTATTGATATATATCAAATTCCAAATATCATGAACTGGAAATCATTTTACATCAGAAGACTTATATATATCTTTCTTATATTTAGTACCCAAGAAAATAGTCACTGTATAAATATATTACTCTCTTCTAATTAACAGTATCCCATGTACACTTATAAATGAACTTCCACAAGATTATGCAGTAACTCGAAAACCCATAACATTCCTAAATTTATCCTGTCATTCCACGACCTCGCAATTACTCAATCCTTTTCACAAATACACAAAGGAAATTTTTTTACACTTCTCAGAAATATCAGAATATATGTAGTTGATGCTACTAGTTAAGCAAATGAATAAAATTATAAGTTACACTATCATTATGAAATACAAAATACATAAATATATGTAACTAGTTGAAAAAAATGAAGTTACACATGAGGGAGATGGTGATGGAGAGGTTGAGGAGAAAAGAGAATATTAATGGGAGGATCAAGGCTATTAACAGGTGGGGATCCTGGAAGTTTTGAAAGGGAGGTTCTACAATTACTTTTAGTTCTCAAGGGGTGATGGTGGTGGTCAACCCTCAAAAGCATTACTTTGACCTTTTTAAGCAAAATTTTCTGATCAATTGATCCATAGATGAATATGAAAGAGAATGAAATGTTTCAGAAAAGTGTTTAATCCCTGTGGTCTAAAATTGAAAAGGAAAAAATATATGTACTGTAAAATAGGGAGGAGGGGATATAATTGGAAATGTGAGATGGGGCCTTCAATTAGCAACAAAAAGACAACACATTCATAGTTTGAAAATTCTCAGAAACACACAGACTTAAAATCTGGAACTCAAAACAACTATGCACACACCGTTTTTAAGTCTGGTATCCAAGAAAATTTTCGTTGTATATATATATATATATATATATATATATATATATATATATATATATATTTGTACACCTACTTATTCATATTTATAGATAAACTTCGGTAAGATTATACAATAACTCAAAAATTTACAAAATTCCTAAACTTATCCTGTCATTCGGCAACCTTAAAATTACACAATCATTATACATACGGGAAAATAATTCACATGAACAGAAATATCAGAAAATGTGCTTGGAAACATAGCTGATGTTTCTAGTGAAGCAGAGTGATAAAAATTTAAGAAAACTATCCTATCATTATTAAATACAAAATAGATGTGACTTGTTGTGTATTGGAAATTACACAAAGGAGAGGGTGAAAGAAATGGCGAGTAGAAAGAGAATATCAATGGAAGGATTGAGGTTAATAAGGTCATTCATGTCTAAAGAGATAAAAAAATCAATTTACTGTATCATTAGGAAACCCAGTATAGATGTATGTAACTTGATAAATAGATGAATGAAACTAGATTTTAATTCTTAACTATTACAAAAGAGAAGTCCATAGATGAATATGAATGAACAAGAAATGTTTCAGAAACATGTATCATCCCTGTGGTGTACAACTAATATAATAATAAAAATAATAATAATAATAATAATGCACTTATATAGCGCCTTATCTAAATATACTCTAAAGCGCTTTACACTATACTAAAACGCAAATCAAAATTATACAGAATACATAAAATACTTAATGCCTTAATAATCTTCTTGATTTTAGATGGAAGACTAAAAAGGACTTGTATAAATGGGTCATATAAATATACTATAAACACTGTGCTATATGTTTTACTTCATCATAAAACAATGTAATATTTCATTGAATGTACTATTTTCTATTATATTTACTGTACAGACAAATGGATGGACAGAACCTTAACATAATACATCCCATCATTAATGAAGGGAGTATAAAAATGTGCAAAACTAAGCAACTAAATCTTGTTGGTGGAAACAATGAATGAAGAACTCAGGAATTTGCTTTCAGTATGATAAAACACAAAATTTCTACCACAAAGGACTTGGGAGCAAATCAACAATCAAATTGCAAATGTTATTATTGACACATGAGCCAGTATTAACATCTTAGATGGCGATGCTTTCCAAAATTATTCTTGGGAAAGAAAAATCTGAGACAATCAAATTCTTACATATTTGCATCTGAGTCTGCTATAACTTTGAAACAACGGGGAATTATACAAGTGAATGTAAAATACATGAATCCATTGTCTTCCCACAATCCTCCTCCCAAGTGATGCCATGTCTTCTGATGAATCCATTGTCTTCCCACAATCCTCCACCAAGTGATGCCATGTCTCCTGATAAACTCAGTCTTCCCACAATCCTCCACCAAGTGATGCTATGTCTCCTGATGAATCCATTGTCTTTCCACAATCCTCCACCAAGTAATGCCAGGTCTCCTGATGAATCCATTGTCTTCCCACAATCCTCCACCAAATGATGCCATGTCTCCTGGTGGACTCGTATCTCTAGAAAAACCTCAATCACAGGTGGCAGGGCCACCAGTGTTTGAATTGTAAAAGCCCACAATTAATCATAGCTCATCTTACTCAGATTAACAATAATATGTACAGACACTTCATTGGACCAACACAGGATGCTAATCCCTTTCATTCCTATCAAAGATGTGTAAAAATTCATACAGTTTTTACCTAGTAAAATACTTGTTTCTATCTAGGATTATTTCCAGATAACCCTCACAAACCTGACACTCCACAAGCCAACCATATTGCATCATAACAAAATTGATATTTTTCCTAGTATATATTTCTAGCTATTTCTTCCTCTAGATGTTCAGTTGCTTACATGGCAGATATAAATGACAGATTTTTAGTCTGCTGTACACTAGTTTAAAAAAAGTCATTCACTGAAATTGGTGTTTCAATTCAATTCATATTTTATGAATAAGCATTACAGCGTCAATCCATACAGATCAAAATACTAATTACAATACCAAGTGTGCTTTTTCCTTTTAGTAGAAAACCATGTAAAATAAGCTTCAACTTCAGGTAAAATATACTAACCAACTCCACATAGACTGTTCAATGACCTATCCAGAATATGATGAATAGTTAATGGACAGTCCTGGCATTTCACTTCAACGTTATATGGATTATTTTACTTGTATCAAAGAAATCTCAATACATTTAGTTCTAAATATTTTAGATCAGTACATGGAATTTCAAAATGTACAATATCACACTAAGGTGTAATTATAACCGTTTTGGGGTTGCCATTGTACCTTCGGTGTTATATATTGTTTGCTCATTTCGAAGTTACGTACCTCAGATACATTGCGTTCCCACACTCCTCCACCACGTAATGTCAGGTCTCCTGATGAACTCGTTGTCTTCCCACACTCCTCCACCAAGTAATGCCATGTCTCCCGATGAACTCGTCTTCCCACAATCCTCCACCAAGTAATGCCAGGTCTCCTGATGAACTCGTTGTCTTCCCACAATCCTCCACCAAGTAATGCCATGTCTCCGGATGAACTCGTCTTCCCACAATCCTCCACCAAGTAATACCATGTGTCCCTATGAACTCATTGTCTTCCCACAATCCTTCACCAAGTAATGCCATGTCTCCTGATGAACTCGATATCTTCCCACAATCCTTCACCAAGTAATGCCATGTCTCCTGATGAACTCGATGTCTTCCCACAATCCTTCACCAAGTAATGCCAGGTCTCCCGATGAACCCATTGTCTTCCCACAATCCTCCAACAAGTAATGCCATGTCTCCCGGTGGACTCCAATCTCTAGAAAAACCTCAATCACAGGTGGTAGGGCCACCAGTGTTGGAACTCTAAAAGCCCACAATTAATCAAAGCTCATCTTAATCAGAGTAACAATAATATGTGCAGACACCTCAATGGACCCATAAGGATGCTAATCCCTTTCATTCCTATCAAAGATGTGTCAAATTCATACATGTTTTACCTTCAGTAATAGTTTTGAAATATCAAATAGGGAGGAGGGGGGGGGGGAATTGGCAAGACATGCATGGTTTGAATTCTAAAAGACACTGAGACTTATAATCTGGAACTCAAAACAAATGGTATCACAAACTTTTCTTAATAGTATCCAAAAAAAAATTTCACAGTTATGGCACTAACTATATCTCCCCTATGCACTGTGTCATTCATATTAATGAATTACTAAGTCTTGAAATTATCAAGAAAAAAAAGATACACACATCAGGATGGACCAGTGTACAAAGTCTCTGTCAGGGAAACGGATATCAAGATATTGAAAAGACTATCATTCTATGTTCTATGTCCAGAGTGTACTGACCCTTGTCCATGTGACCTCAAAATAAAATGGGGTCATGTACTTCTTAAGAGGTTCTAATGTACCAAGTTTGGTGTTGATTAAGCAAATGATCCTTAATACATAGAAGACATAATATATTACTATTCCTAGTTTGACCCATGACCTCGAAAGTAATAGGGGTCATTTCTACCTACAATGTATCGACTTCCATGTTTGTCAAGTAAAAGGCTCTATAAAATATAATATCAATCCTTTCCACCTCGCATCAGGATGGACACCACCAAGTGGCAAAAACTGATTTTTAGATTCATTTATCAACATAATAATCCATCAATGTACCCAAAACAATGAAAAACAAAAGATCTCCATACCAGAACCTGTCATTTGAAGAATACCAAGCCCTATCCACCCCCACAATCAACCCAGACATCATTACACCTGACGACAAAGGTGGGGCAATTGTAATTATGAACCTGAAAGACTATTACAAAAGCAGAAAATTGAACAATAATATCAATGACATCAAATTTTCAACAGACACCACACCAGATAACAAATATGGACATCAGTGTTTTACATGCTTCCAAAAATACATAAATATGGCAATCCACACCGGTACATTATACGCCCGCATACGTAATTGAATCAAAAAATCTAAGTTAAAGGGCCATAACTCCTTGAAAAAATTTGGGACAGCATTTTCCTTGTAATATGCACATACACTCATAACACAAATGCACCGAAAACAATAAATCACAAAAATACCTTTAGTGACCATGTTCAACAAGTTAAAACCAGATTTCTGATCAAACATTAACAAATTCAGGACAATCTTGAGGAGGGGGGGGGGACCCAGACACAAAGGAATTAATGAGGAAAATAATCATAGCATACAGAAGAGTCCCCAACCTAAAAATCACCCTGGTGCATTCCAAATTGAATAATACTACTCCAAACACTGGAAGCTGGAAGCTAACCATGTACGAGAATTGCCAAATATACCTATTTGTCAGGAATATTAAAAACATCCAAATTTCTTCCACAAAAAATTCTAAGTAACACAAATCTTACACTGCAACAGTACTTCAATAATGGATGGAATTAAATGCCAAAATGTTCAATACATTGGAAAAACTGGCCACCTGTACACTTCATTGGAGCAGACCACCATCTAACAATCTTTCTCCAAGACAATTTTGGCGGTGTTCGTTGCAAAAAATTACGAACACCAAAAAAACTTAGTATATAAAAAAATTATAAAAAATAAAAAAATAATTAAATATAAAAAAAAGTATATTAAAAAAACAGAGTATATATCCTTCACTGATAGTTGCTAATAAATCAGTTTGCCTGCCATTGAACAACGAAACAGATAAATCAAATCTATTTAATCAGTCAGTATATACTTTTCTTTTCAATCGGTTGTCGATGACTCAAATACTGACTTGCTCTCTTCTGTACACAACGGTAATTCCGACAATTTCTACAATATGAATTTCTTCCCAAGACGAAAATGTTTTACAAATCATCAATACCAATAAAGCAGCTGGTTCCTACAATGTTAACCCAACACATAATTCAAGCTTCTCATGTACTTGCAGATCTTCATTTAGTACACTTTTCAATCTGTCACTTTAACAATTAATGGAAAGTATCTAATGCAATTCTAGTACACTAAAAGGGTCGAAGGAAGTTGCTAGTAATTACAGAACTATATCTCTATCTTAAAATTGTAGTAGAAAAATCTTCAAGGAGAGAAAATAGTTTCACCCATGTAGTCCTGAATTCATTCATTGACACCGAGAGCAAAAAGGCCACAAATAATAATAATAATAAAAAAAATGAAATGACGAGTATATTTGCTACTGTACAGTATTTCATTTACTCAATATTTCACCCAATGCATTAACTCTACTGGTCACCACTATTCATAATGTATCATTTTATTTACTAGAACTCTATTTTAAATAACTACTATTCTATTTCAAGTGCTACATGTAATTGTGAAATAGGGAGGAAGGGATATAGTTGGAAATATGAGCAATTAGCGACAAAATTATTATTATTACTATTACACAGTATTTATATAGCACATTATCTAACATTACAACTATTACTCTAAGCACTTGCATAAAACAATATATCACATCAAACAAAGCAAAGTTACACATAAAATGCTAAATGGAGTATTTTAAACAAACATTAGATTTAATATCACAAAGATAAATAAGAAGACTAACATGGTTCATTTAAGCATTCTTTAAATTTTCACATCACATATACATCACACCTTACTTTTTTTTTTTTTGCATATTTGTTTTGTTTTCTTTTTTTTTTTTTTTCTTCTTTTTCTTTTTTCATTTTTTTTTTTCCATTTTTTTTTCTTATACTTCTATAAAAAAAAAAATGTCCAATACATATAAAACATGCTCATAACTTAAAATCATAATCATAAAGATGAGTTTTAATAGTAATTCATACACGATAAAAGACAATTAAGAATCTTGATATACCAGTCTAAAAAGATGTGTTTTGAGAGATTTCTTAAAAACACAAAAAGATTGTTCATTTCTCAAATGACTGGGCAAGTTGTTCCATTGGCAAGTTGTTCCAGTGTGGCAGCTGATTTGTCAAAATGCCTCTCGTCATACTTCTAGTTGCGAATGTGAGGTTACACTAGTAACGCACAGTTCTCTGATCGCAGTGAATGTGTTGGTTGGTAGACATGAATTAAGTCTTGTAAATAAGTTGTTGCACTGCCATGGAGACATTTAAAAACATACATCAGAATTTTATACTGGTATTGGTAGCGCACAGGTAGCCAATGACGAGTAACAAGCGTGGGAGTGATCTAATCATGTTTCTTAGTTCTAGATATAACACGAGCTGCTGTGCTCTGAACATGTAATTTGTTGTGTTGGCTGGCAGTCCATACATCACATTTCCATAGTCTAATCCTGAACTGACCAGTGAGTTGATTAAAGTTTTACAGGCATTGTTCGTTATATATGAGAGTAGGCATCCAATATTTCAAATGTGGAAGAAGCACGATTTAGCGGTGGTACTTATTTGCTTCTCCATAGTGAATGTCTTATCAAAAATAACACCAAGGTTTCTGACACAGGAAACATCGCTGACAACAGTACCAATGAAATAAAGACGACAGTTCGAAAAGTCTCTCCACTGGTGTTTAGGGGTGAAAACAATCAATTCGGTCTTATCCTGATTCAGTTTCAGAAGATTTGATCACATCCAGTCACTGATATCGTCCAAACTTGTTTCCATGCGACTTAATATGTCAGTCCAACTATCTAGTGGTTCAATCACAAGATTTACTAGAGTATCATCTGCGTAGCAGTGATATTCCATACCGTGTTGTCAGCAATCCCTTTCAAAAATAGAAAATAAAGTCTTGGGCCCAACACAGATCCTTGGGGCACTCCATATTTGAGATGCATTTCATTTGAACAGATGGATCTGATTGGTGCATGCTGTGAACGATTTGTCAAATATGATCTTATCCATGCTAAAGCAGATCCACTTATGCCATAGGAATATTCTAAACAGTGGAAGAGTATCTTGTGATCTATAACGTCAAATGCTGCTGATAGAGCCAACATAACTAAAACGGCACAAAAAGCTAACATTCTAGGAAACACAGACTTAAAATCTGGAACTCAAAACAACTGCAAGCACAGTATCTAGCATCTAGTCTAGTATCCAAGAAAATTTTCATTGTATATATACATGTATATATCACTGTCTTGTTACTAATTGTCCCTTTGTGCATCTAGTTATATACATCATGAACTTGAAATCCTTTTACATAGGAACCTTTTTTAGTTGTCTTAAATTTAGTATACAAAAATGGTTATTGTATAGACATATTACTCTTTCCTCATTTACAGTATCCGCTTGAACACTTATTCATATTCATAAATGAACTTCATTAAGATTACGCAATAATCCGAAAACATTCCTAAACTTATCCTGCCATTCAGCAACCTCAAAATTACAATCTTTTTTATAAATACACAAAGGAATTTGTTTTACACTTGACTAGATAGATCTGAAAATGTTTCTGGAAATATAGCTGATGTTTCTAGTAAAGCAAATGGATGAAAATATAAAAAAAGTTACCCTACCATTATGAAACACATTCATAGTTTGAAAATTCTCAGAAACACAGACTTAAAATCTGGAACTCAAAACAACTGTATGCACACACCGTTTTTAAGTCTGGTATCCAAGAAAATTCCATTGTGTAAATATATCACTCTCTCGTTACTAACTGTATCCCTTTGTGTACTTATTGATATATATCAAATTCCAAATATCATGAACTGGAAATCATTTTACATCAGAAGACTTATATATATCTTTCTTATATTTAGTACCCAAGAAAATAGTCACTGTATAAATATATTACTCTCTTCTAATTAACAGTATCCCATGTACACTTATAAATGAACTTCCACAAGATTATGCAGTAACTCGAAAACCCATAACATTCCTAAATTTATCCTGTCATTCCACGACCTCGCAATTACTCAATCCTTTTCACAAATACACAAAGGAAATTTTTTTACACTTCTCAGAAATATCAGAATATATGTAGTTGATGCTACTAGTTAAGCAAATGAATAAAATTATAAGTTACACTATCATTATGAAATACAAAATACATAAATATATGTAACTAGTTGAAAAAAATGAAGTTACACATGAGGGAGATGGTGATGGAGAGGTTGAGGAGAAAAGAGAATATTAATGGGAGGATCAAGGCTATTAACAGGTGGGGATCCTGGAAGTTTTGAAAGGGAGGTTCTACAATTACTTTTAGTTCTCAAGGGGTGATGGTGGTGGTCAACCCTCAAAAGCATTACTTTGACCTTTTTAAGCAAAATTTTCTGATCAATTGATCCATAGATGAATATGAAAGAGAATGAAATGTTTCAGAAAAGTGTTTAATCCCTGTGGTCTAAAATTGAAAAGGAAAAAATATATGTACTGTAAAATAGGGAGGAGGGGATATAATTGGAAATGTGAGATGGGGCCTTCAATTAGCAACAAAAAGACAACACATTCATAGTTTGAAAATTCTCAGAAACACACAGACTTAAAATCTGGAACTCAAAACAACTATGCACACACCGTTTTTAAGTCTGGTATCCAAGAAAATTTTCGTTGTATATATGTATATATATATATATATATATATATATATATATATATATATATATATTTGTACACCTACTTATTCATATTTATAGATAAACTTCGGTAAGATTATACAATAACTCAAAAATTTACAAAATTCCTAAACTTATCCTGTCATTCGGCAACCTTAAAATTACACAATCATTATACATACGGGAAAATAATTCACATGAACAGAAATATCAGAAAATGTGCTTGGAAACATAGCTGATGTTTCTAGTGAAGCAGAGTGATAAAAATTTAAGAAAACTATCCTATCATTATTAAATACAAAATAGATGTGACTTGTTGTGTATTGGAAATTACACAAAGGAGAGGGTGAAAGAAATGGCGAGTAGAAAGAGAATATCAATGGAAGGATTGAGGTTAATAAGGTCATTCATGTCTAAAGAGATAAAAAAATCAATTTACTGTATCATTAGGAAACCCAGTATAGATGTATGTAACTTGATAAATAGATGAATGAAACTAGATTTTAATTCTTAACTATTACAAAAGAGAAGTCCATAGATGAATATGAATGAACAAGAAATGTTTCAGAAACATGTATCATCCCTGTGGTGTACAACTAATATAATAATAAAAATAATAATAATAATAATAATGCACTTATATAGCGCCTTATCTAAATATACTCTAAAGCGCTTTACACTATACTAAAACGCAAATCAAAATTATACAGAATACATAAAATACTTAATGCCTTAATAATCTTCTTGATTTTAGATGGAAGACTAAAAAGGACTTGTATAAATGGGTCATATAAATATACTATAAACACTGTGCTATATGTTTTACTTCATCATAAAACAATGTAATATTTCATTGAATGTACTATTTTCTATTATATTTACTGTACAGACAAATGGATGGACAGAACCTTAACATAATACATCCCATCATTAATGAAGGGAGTATAAAAATGTGCAAAACTAAGCAACTAAATCTTGTTGGTGGAAACAATGAATGAAGAACTCAGGAATTTGCTTTCAGTATGATAAAACACAAAATTTCTACCACAAAGGACTTGGGAGCAAATCAACAATCAAATTGCAAATGTTATTATTGACACATGAGCCAGTATTAACATCTTAGATGGCGATGCTTTCCAAAATTATTCTTGGGAAAGAAAAATCTGAGACAATCAAATTCTTAAATATTTGCATCTGAGTCTGCTATAACTTTGAAACAACGGGGAATTATACAAGTGAATGTAAAATACAACTCAAAAACAACATATTGCCATGTTATTCCCAGAAAATGTAGCAGCAAAAACACCGTCCAATGGTTGAAAATGATTAGAATTGATCTCCAACGTGTTCAATCAACTAATCAAGCAACATGCAAAATCGTTCAGAAATACGAAGATAGTTTTGTTGGGATTGGAAAGCTAAACAAAAACATTACCAGTTGAAGCTACACATAAACGAAACTGTTAATCCAGTGGCACAACCAATGCGACACCTACCCTACCACATGTTTGAAACCGTAGAAAGGAAAATGGCTTAGAAATGCTTGATGTAAATGAAAATGCTGAGGGACCAACACCCAAGGTGTACATTTCGAAAGCCAACCAAAAATGTGAGAATTTGCGTTGACAAGCAAACAATGCAAAAATATGAGAGATTCCTGATTTCAAATATCAAGGAAACACTATATGAATGGGGGACCACTTGTTATTGAAACCTGCATTCTTTGGATGAGAATTCAAGATATATTACGATGTTTGTCTGCCATAAAGTGTCTTGTATTGCAGTTTCTTCCACCACTGTGATATACCAACGAATATTTCAGCAAGTCCTATAGACAACATAAACATGTTTGATAAAACAAAATCAAATCATGACAATGCACTGTACGCTGTATTTGAAAAATTTTGGGAGAGTAATGTAATTCCAAACTTTGAAAAAATTCGAGTTCTATAGATTGGAGCTAAAATACACACACTGTCAAAAGACGGTATCAAAGTCGAGGACATTCAGTACTCAAATGCAATCTATGGATGAAATTAAAGAATACATTAAATATCAGATACTGCAGCAAGTCCACAAAAATACAATCTCCGAAACATGGAACAAATCACATCAAATTCAACCATATTACAGTATCTGTGGAGAAGTGTCAGTACCAGGGCCTATAGTTTTGAAACTGAACTGAATTACATTACCCTGAGTCTACAAAAAAAAGAACACTTAGATATTGCACATAAAATGCTCCAAAGAGTCATTAAATCAAATGCATTACTATGAGAAAAAGTATTGTGGCCAAAAATGGATGCAGAGTGGAAATAAACTTTTTTATTTCACTCTTGCCAGTTACTGTGCAAAATAAATCAACAACCATCGATAACAATGACAAAACTGCCAGAAAATTGGAATGAATTTATGTGGACCATTTCCAACAGGAAAACAAGTACTAGTATCGGTATATTACTATTCCAGATACCCAGAGGTAGCAATAATGAAATTGGTAATGTCAAAAATTACTATTATCCGATGTCTTAATCTATAGTAGTACCAAACAAATTCAAGATTTCCTGACCTTATTCATTTACCGAGTCATATAATTTACTATTTACTTGACTGTATTACTGAGTCATATAATTTACTATTTACTTGACTGTATTACTGAGTTATATAATTTACTATTTACTTGACTGTATTACTGAGTCATATAATTTACTATTTAGTTTACTTAGCTATTTCACTGTGATTTAATGCAGTGGAATCAAAGGCCCCTTGTGCCCTGATCCTGATTTCAGATGTGCTCGCTGCCTGGGAAAGGCACGTCCTATAGATGGTAGACTAGTGAAGGTGGTTCAGGTTGATGATGAAAAAGTTGAGGCTGTTCCAGAGTTCTGTTATCTCGGAGACATGCTTTCTGCTGGCGGGGGTTGTGAACTGGCTGCAATCACACGTTGCAAATCGGCTTGGGGCAAGTTCCGCCAACTACTCCCCCTGCTCACAAACCGCAATCTGCCATTTTTGACTAGAGGCCGAGTGTATTCAACTTGCGTGAGAAGAGTAATGCTACATGCAGCAGAAACATGGGCAATGACTGTGGCTACACGTAATCGCCTACGGTGCAATGACCGTGCAATGATCCGTTGGATCTGTAATATCAAGGCGACTGATGAAGTAAGCTCAGACTCCCTTCTCTCAAAGCTTGGACTCCAGGATATAGATGAGGTGCTTCGTTCTAGCAGGATGAGATGGTATGGACATGTAGAGCGCAGCAAAGGCTGGATTTCTCAAGTACGCAAGCTAAACATAGACATAGATGCACAGAAAAGATCTAGGAAGGCAAGGAAATCATGGGATGAAGTCTTGTTGGATGACAAAAAGAGGCTTGGAATGGAAACTGCTGATCCACAGAATCGCTCAGAGTGGAGAGGTCGTCTAAGAAGGAGACTTATCAAACAAGTCCAACCCTCAGATGAGGACAACGGACTATAAAACGGATATGATGATGACTGTGCTGTTTTATTATTCACTGTTCTACTCCATTCCATGCAATGCCATCATTTCTCCCATCCTCCTCCTCCTCCTCCTCCATGTGTTTGGATATTGTCTCTAATGCACAAATCTCTCTGAAAAAACACTCAAAAACAGTGAATAAATGAAAAGAGGACACAATTAATGCTTATCTTGCTTTGAGCTATTTAAAAAATGTCTTCCAGTTTTTGAAAGTAAACAAAATAGTATACCTAGAGCGTCTCCACACTGGCATATTGAATGGATATTTCAAAAGTTGAAAATTTATGAAAAATCAATTTTCTTTTATGCTAGTAAGAATATTTAGGGGAAAAGGTATAAATCATGTTGCAATATGATAGAACTACAGCTAAATAATGTGAAATAATTCAAAACCCAAAACAATCCTAAAATTGTCCTACTGTTATGAAACCTCAAAATCAAAAGTGTGGGAGGTCATGAAAAGAGCAAAACCAACAGAGAAACCAAACACCTACACAAAGCATGGGGGAGCCATAGAAGGAATAAGGGAGAGAGATGATTGCACCTCCACACGCATGGTGGTACCTACCAGCGAGGGTCCCAGAGAGGCGTTGGCTCCTCAACTGCAGGGAAGTGATGAAGGGAAGCAGGGTCCATTTTGTCACAACAGCAGAGGGGATAATTCTTGGTGTCACCTGTGGGATTTGTAATTCAAACCGAGGTTCGTTAATACCATAAATCCAGTGAAAAGAACTTCTCTAGTTACTGCTAGAACGGAATGAATTCCATCGGACTCGTGATACTACTACAGATACAGTGAGTTGGACAAATAGCCAAGATGTTAAAGAAGAAAAACCACTAGAAAACAAGCCATAGTGAACCACACCAATTTACAGATTTTACATATGAGAGCTCTCTTAGAAATCGGACATTATGAAACCACAACTGATGATTTGAATCATCTGATGGAAATGAAATCCCATATACTGACAGACCACAGATTCAAAATGTTAGAGGTGAAGTTCATTTATGGAGTAGCCCACTACAACCATTTATCACTGGAGAAGCAGAACCACCTACCGTGAGAAGATCAAGTCCATTGCCACACGTTGGAAGGAGAAGTCTGTTAAACCTAGATTCAACAGAACCCGCAACTTCAAATAGACATCCTTCCAATGATGCAGAAGACAAATCATCTAGTATCTATAGTGGAGTCAAAGGAACATTAATGGAAATGACCAGCCAGACAGTATCGGCTATCCAGACGGCAACTGAAGGATTGGTTAGCCATCAGCAACCTGATCATTCCAAATTCAAGAACAGTGCTATGAGTGGGAGAACCTCCGACTGCCTTGCAACAAGCAGATGCAACAGGTGTCAATTTCACCCCGAAATCAACGGAAGCTTCCTTCATCTTCAGAAGAAGAAAAACCAGATCGTTACCTCACAGAACATCATCCACCAACCAAAGGTCAGTCAGCAACACCAGCATACAAACCAATGAGGTCTGGCAACCAACCCACCAAAGTTAAAAGTCCAGCCTGAAGCTACCAACATTCACAGCTACAGCTGAGAAATGGGAAGTCTGGTACAACAGACCTGAGGCAGAAACCAACATTGAGCAGTAGACACATGAGGAAAAGATGTGTAAAGTCTTTCCAAGGTTACAGGGAGTATCTGGTGAGTTTGCATACAGGAAGCTATGTACCTCTGTACCGAGTAACTACAAATTCCTGCTTAAGAAACTACACAGTCAGTCTGGCAAAATTGAAACTTCCATGATGTACATTATCCAATTCACTCAAGGAAACTAACAACTAGGGGAGCCATCAGAGGAATGTGCTGCTGAACTGAAACAGTCAGATGACAAGACCTACAAGAACAGAAGTGCTTCAATTAAACAGGATGACCTGCTATGAAGGTTCCTTCTTGGACTTGGTGACCACAAGGCAAGAGTCCATGCAAAATTGAACAAGGAACCAGAGACCATAGAAGATGCTGTGCATTATGTAGTGCATTACCTAGAGACCACAAGATATCCTCACATTCGGGAAGGTGTTGATAGGAAGGACCAGAAAACAACAGGACAAGAAAACGGTCCAGATAAACAGAATCCTGACAAGAAGTTGACTAAACCAGCAGAAAAGCAACACACAAGAGGGAACTCTGTTCAGTACAAACCTGGAGTAGATGCATCCAATACCACCAATTATAATTCAGACAGCAAAAAGTTGGTGAACCAGTTATTTGCCCTTGTCCAGCAGATTCAATTTAATGAGAAATCAACTTCTCCTAATCAATGGCTTTCTCAGGAGAGAAATAACCTTATGCAGAATACCAGAACCATACCTGAAAATAAAGGAAACTCACAAGCACCTGGGAAACATCCAAAATATCAACCAAGTGAAGCAAATGACAGAATGTGCTTTGCTTGCAACCAATACATGCCCTGTGCCAGAAACTGTCCAAATAAAAACTTGCAGGAAGCTCGATAGAGTGAGGGAAGATTCCAAGAGGACTCCCCAAAATTTTCCTACCGCCACCAACAACGATCAATGAGTATTCTATGAACTGGTGATGAGGCAGATCTCAATCGAAACTCACCTCCAGTTCTGACCCACTCATTGTCAAACTAGAGTGGGTCACTCTCGTTGATCGGGGAGTGACCCACAAAGAAACTGGTACAGGAGCAATCCAACGCTACAAACCAACCAACAAAAATGCCTTTTGTGACCAATCGATGTACGACCACACTTGCATTTAACCAGTGTAAATGACCAACCTCTTAAGAGAAACGGGGAAAGTCAGGTTTCAGATTCAATCTCAGTGTGCGTGTTTCTGTGCGAGTGTATGTGTGTGTGAATCTCACACTGAACTGTGGTGATTCCTTTCATTATTGATATTATCATTATATTTCATTTCAGAACTTTACTTGTACATTATAGTAAGATTTTTTAATGATAGCATCAATGTCTTAACATGTATGCATTCACTGATGTACATTGTCACATGGACCTTATCATAACTATGGCAGAGTTTGTGAAACTTGCCAGGTTTGTTAGATTTGCTGGCAAAAATTGTAAATGTCTGATAAAAGTTCTGTAATAATCAGTAACACAATTTTTTTTCTAGCATTTTTAGCTTTGTATATCACTTAAAAAAATGTGTATAAGTACATGTAAACAAAAACTTGATGACTGAGAAATATTAAAAATGGCCTGCAAATCTCTGACACTTGCAGACCAAACTGATGGACAGAATATTTAAAGTATCACAAACAAATGTTGTGAGAGAGGGGGTTCATTGATTGATTATACATTGTTTAACAACCCACTTGAGTATCTTTCACTCCTATGGAGATGTCACCATTGCCGGTGAAGGGCTACAAAATTTAGGCCTATGCTCGGCTCTTATGGCCTTTGAGCTGGGAGGGATCTTAATCGTGCCACACCTGCTGTGACACAGGGCCTCGGTTTTTTGTGGTCTCATTGGAAGGACCACCCCATTTAGTCGCCTCTTACGACAAGCAAGGGGTACTGAGGATCTATTCTAACATCCCGGATCCACACGGGGAGGGGTTGAAAGAGCTGACAAGTGTCCGCTGACATAATCTAGCCTTCATTGTTATTAGTATTTGATGTCTATGAATTTCATTATTACTGGGTAAATCTGAGAATTTAACTTGCGTAAGGAACCTAGGAATTTATAGATATCTTCCCACAAAAAAGTGCGGTAAATTCAGTTGAGAACATTTATGAAGAGACGCGTGATTTTGATGATTTCTTTGGAATCTAGGTTATAGTAAGCATTGCGTTACAGTAAACTGATTAAGAGAGACTCAGCACAGTAGGAGAACACAGAAGTGTGAAAGAGCTTCACTTCTTTTAATATTGAAACTGCATTTGGTGTTTACTAATTTAATCATAGTACAATATTAACACCTAATAGAAGAGGATTCTCGTAACTGCAATGTCTAAATAACGGTGTGTGCTTGAGTTCCAGATATCCAGACACCGCATTCACAAGAAATTAATTTACTGTAAGATTTTATATATTTTATCTATCATACCGTTTTACATACTGATATATTTCATTCACCATTTGATTCCATTCGGTTTTGTATTTTCTATACCAAAATAATCATCTCACATTTTAACACAGATTCTCATAAATGCAATGTCCAAATAACGGTGTGTGCTTGAGTTCCAGATATTCAGACACCGCATTCACAAGAAATTAGTTTACTGTAAGATTTTATATATATTTTATTTATCATACCATTTTACTTTCATTCACCATTTGATCGCATTCTGATTTGTAATTACTATACCAATTTAATCATCGCACATTTTAACACAGATTCTCATGACTGCAATGTCTAAATAACGGTGTGTGCTTGAGTTCCAGATATCTAGACACCGCATTCATAAGAAATTTACTTACACTAAGACTTTATTCCTTATACCATTTCACTTGCTGTTAGTTTTCATTTACCATTTGATCCAGCTTGTCAGCTCTTTCAATTTGTTGTAGTGTTGGGAATTGAATGAAAAATGATAATCTATTAGTAGCAAACGAATTAACCTTCTAATTCTTAGTCTGAAATTCATCAAAATCATCAATAATTTCCAAGATTTATCTGCAAGACTTCAGCTTCCAACAATGTTTACTTCTGTAGTAAACAACTGCAGATCATGACAAAAATTCCCAATAAAATCATCAAACTCATACAAAATTTCCAAAAAATACCTCTCTTTAAGAATTAGACTCAAAAATGATTCATTGCAAGTCCAAATACAAAACACCCAAATTATCACTGCAAAGTTGGCCCAAAATACCTGTTCTAACCTCTATACACTTAGATTCCATTGATTTTTTTCCTTCCATCAACAACTGAACTCTTCTGCATTGCAGAATAAGAAAGTCTATTGCAGCTGCTAATTACCCCAGAACTACTGTTTCATCCAACAACCCAAGATTTCATAACAAGATATGCTCAAAGGTAACACTCCAACGCCTTTACACCCCCAAACACACCATCTCTAATTCCGAGAACTTTCTTATCAAACTGGACATCCTTAATAAACAACCAAAATTACAAATCCGATAATCCAATAATTAAATTGGAAATACGTTAAACTGCAAGTAAGCAAGACTACCAATATGAAACTAGAGTATCTGTATTAGAATATTGCTGGAAGATCTCAAATATGATTAGTAAACTCAAAAATATACTGCAACTTATCAGCTATGTTCAGATGATCCCAACACACACACGAAACAGGTGCACAAAATATTGCACATCACTAATGGATATCAGAGCATCTTTAAACCACATAAAATGATGAAACAAATCACTGAAAAACAAGTGTCAATAACACCTAATTACATACAAACTGTTAATAATAGATATGCACTATCAAGTTCAAAAACTCTGCATAAAATAACACTATTTAATAACGTCTTTGGTATGGTACACTACCCTCCCTCTTCTCACAACAATTGTTTATAGTATACAATAATCGCAACAAGGTCAATGTAGTGATTTAATGTTTATTTAGTGTTATTGTATGAATTACTGCCTACAGTGTATTGATGTGCTTTGTTGCTTTTGTTTTAGTTTTTACTGAAGTATAACGATCTTTGTTTTATGTATTCGTACATATATAATGAAAATATAACATGGTGTCAGAATTATTGTGACTATGACATATATCTGGGGATTTTTAAATTTTCGATTTCTTATTTGGAGTAGAAAAGTGAAAAATGGCTGGTCATTTTAAGCAACCCCAAGAAATGGATTTCTCACATGATGAAAACCTCTCTGAAAAATGAAAGAGATAGAAATATCAATGAACTTGTACCTTGATGTGTCACTCACAAAACCAAAAAGGAAAACTGCAAAGCGTTACTCTCATCACTGACAAAACCAAAAAGGAAAACTGCAAAGCGTTACTCTCATCATTGACAAAACCAAAAAGGAAAACTGCAAAGCATTACTTCATCAAAACAAACATCAAAAGTTACCCGGGAGACAAAATCAAAGTTACTGGGAAATGTCACAAAGTTATAAAACAAACACCTAGAACTTTATATAACTGACACAAACCAAAGTCAATTGCTTGGATTCAAGGCATCTCATGATGTAGGACTCCTCGAAGTGGCAATGATTGTACAATCCAATTTATAAAACCCAACCAAAGAATTCTCTATAATATTCAAAGGACAGGGATGTTTTAGGCAAAAAAAACCACAACATAAAGTCAGACAAATCTTTCAATCCAGTAATTCATCTTCCAAAATAAAATATTCCAATGAGAAGTACGTTGAGCAAAACTTTGGATACAATGGAACAGAAGGTATCATTAGAAAAGTAGATGAACCCACTGGTTGGCTCAACTCATAGGTCATTATTGAAAAAAAGCAAGAAAACTACGTGTGTTTAGACCCCAAGATCTCTCAACAAGTGTATCAAACGAGAATGTAAACTACCAATGACTGAGGACATCACAACTCCTATGTGAATTCCAAATAACCAAAATAATGTACATTGAAATGTACTAATTGCAGGAGTCCAACCAGATAAATAGGCTATTTTTGGAAGAACTGTCTTCTCCTCACTTCATACGACACTACTGGATGGTTGATGATGACAACCGAAAAAAACGCCAAAGAGTCCTGTTGTAGTCCCCCCACTTCAAAGAGCTTCTTGCAAGACTCTCCGGAGAGTCCCTGGTGAAGTGCACACACTGCCCGTAGGCAAAGCAAACTCCACCATCTACCCCTCATGACTGACATCTCAAATGCCTACCTGAAGAATGAGAGTCTGCCTCACCTTCAGTCATGGCTCTGACAATCAGCACAGGTCACCTTTCTTCTGGGTCGGCCACCGACTGGGACAAGTCGACTTCCCACCAAACTGCATCTGCTGAACAAGAGCCGACAACCGGCTCATCCAATCCCTACCACTTGAATCATGACTAACAGTGCAGAAAGTATCCACCCCAATTTCATGCTGAACAGAACCTCCTCCTGCGTGCCACTTCTCCGCTGATCCAGTCGCCCTCCCATCTGGACCCCGTCTATCAGGACCCCTCACCCGTCCTCCGCCGCCCCTCCCCATCGATACCCTTCCAAATGCAAGGAAATCATATGGTATCCAGATAACACACCACACAACACACAGCATTCTCCATGACCCATGGTCCCCTGGCCAACCACAGACTCTTGCCACGTAATCGGGAAGTGCAAGAAGGAACTACACCAGCAGGCCCTCACGTCCAACCGAAGCACCTCTATTTCCACAGACCCCCCCATGTAACTGAAACTGCTCAGCAGGTTCCTCCGCTAGTTCTCCAGCTGCTGGCCTCCTTGAGTGAACTGCATGATGTTCATCTTGGCAGCCCAACCTAGCCAAATCCAACATGTAGTTCCCCTAACAGGTGTTTGCAGTTACTCAGGACAGAGGCAGATAGCTACCCACACACAACTCCCCAGCTACTTCTTGCAACCCCGGAAGGATTTCACTCAGCCCCCCCTCCCGCATCCACTGCCAAATGTGAGCCACTACCCCAAGTCTGCTGCATTAGACTTCCCCTCCCCCAGCCACAGCCGCAAATGCCAACAGTCTCAGGCTGGACCCCCAACCTCAGAGTGTCAGCCGACAGAACCCACTGGCCTGCATGCTAACACTGCTGAATGACCCTCAGCTGCTGGATGACCTTCGTGAAGCAGTGTTCTGGCTCCTCCTCCTCTGAAGATGAAGGAGGATTCCACTGATTCCAGAATAAAACCGGCACCCACCACACCATGCTACACGCAAGACAATCAGAAGTACTCCCACTCACAGAACCATCCCTGAACTCAGAGCGTCCAGATTGTTGGAAACCAACCAACCCCTCAAAAGCCATCCAGATAGCCAACACTATATGGCCATTCATTTCCATCAACGCTCCGTCGACGACACCATAAATGCCAGATAAATCACCTCCTGCATCGTTTGAAGGATGTCTAGATGGAGCCGAGGGCTCTCCCGAACCTGGACCTTACGGACTTCTCCCTCCAAAGCATGACACCAGACCCTCCCCTCCCACAATAGGTCGCTCTGCTCCTTCTATGATGAATGGTGGCAATGGGTAACTCCCTAAACAAATTTCAGCCTTAACACCTTGACTCTACAGTTCGTCAGCACCAGGGATCCCATCTCACTCAGAGGATCCAAATCAATCAGCTATGGGTTCACAATGTCTGAATTCCATGAGATATCTCAGTCTGTAAACCTACAAATTGGCCTGTTTCACCATGACTACCTGCCCTCTAGAGGCCCACTTCCTCTTCATCTTGGTTACTTGTCTGACTCACAGGACCCACAGCACCAACACTCGGCTGCTGAAATTCATACAGCTCCAGCAGACATCAGAGAAGTTTCACCAGACCAGTGGCACCAATTCACCTTAATCTGAATTACAAATCCAACTGACGATACCTAGAAACAACCCCGATGCTGTCGTGGTGGAACAGACACTTCCTCCTCTGGTCACCACCCCGCAGTCAAAGGGCCATTGCCCCCGGGATTTCTGCAGCCGTCCCTCTCTCCTACTCTCCAACGCTGCCCCACGCTCTCTATGGGTCCTACTCTCTCTAAGGGCCCCACTCCCTCCCCCCCCCCCTTCAACATGCAGGGAGGCTCTCCCAATCAGAAACTTGTCCATACCAAAGCAATGCTCACCACAATCATGACGCCAAGGAACATCAAAGCCAAACACACCCACTAACCAAAGGTCAAATGAATAACATGGGAATATATTAAAAAACTGTCAGATTCCCAACCAAAACATAGACTCACATCTCAAGTTTACCATTTAGTAATATTGTAATCTCAAAAACAGCAAATATTAACAACTATGAAGTCTCAGTTTAGTCTAAGTCAGTAATCACTAGCCAGCTCCATCAAAAACTCTTACGTTGGAAAGTAAAAACCAGACTAAAGCCTTCTTAGAAAACTTTCTCCTAATCCTTCAGGAGGAAAGTTAAAATACCATTACTAAAATTGATGCACCTCTACTAAATTCCTGGCTATATTCCTTGAGATTTCCAACTCAAATTCCAAAATAATTCCAAGTCTGAATTCATCAAAATGTTCTGACTACAAGTCCAAAAACTTTCATAACTAAGGTACTTATTGAAAAGCACATGGACACAATCTCTAATCAAATTTCAATAAATCCTAACTTTAACACTGAACTTCAAGACGTTAAAGCCTACTTCCTCAATAAACAAGTGCAGAACAAGTTTTCGTTTCACTCTTTGTGACATCATGAGGACTGTCTTAGAATGGCAATTTCACTCCGACTCAAAGACGAAATCTCAATTCCAGCGTTGATCTGCTCAGCTAAAAAATAAAGATAAATGAATTCAAAAAAGGGGAAACATTTCATTCAGTTCTCGATACTACTGAAATATTTTCCCACCAATTATTATTATCATAATACATCTGATTTTTTTCATAGGGAATATCTTTATTATTAATTAAAAAGGAGGTACGTAAACATTGAAATGAAGTGTAGAATTAAATTTGTACACATCAAGAAGACCTTTGGAATGGGGCAAGGCGTTAACGAAAAACCTCACAATCCTCTTGCTCTGTGTGTGAAACACAATTAAAGAGGCATTGGCCTGAACTTCTTCAAATTTCATTCCCCCATTTTTAACATTGTCAGTGTTTAACTAAGATATTTTTGAAGGTCATCAAAAATTTGAATGTCAGTCAAGCAAGACAGCACTCCCAATTCTTTGTTATGTAATCAATTAAGGCTTGTGTCATGTTTTTGTTTACATATAGATGACTTAACAGAAAATATATTATATTGAAAACAAAATGAGATTGACAAACACTAAAAAAATGTTTAACAGTGTTCAGAATGAACTTATGAATTCCAAAAATTGCTTTAAAAAATAGTTAACCTATGTAAACAAAAACATGACACGAACCAGAAAAATTCAGGAGTCTAAATAACATACTTCTGTGAGAGTAAGAAAGAGAGAGGTACTATGTAGGGATCTAATGAATTTAACGGTTCCTAATACTGTGCTGACGTAGGCGAGATAACTTAAATACCCCCTCCCTTATACAAGAACATTGCAGGGGCGGAACCAGGTGCGGGGGCTGAAGGTTGGATCCCCCCCCCCCTTTTTTGTCAGATTATTTTGCTAAAAAAGTAAATCAATGCACTTTGATAACCAAATTTAACGGTAGAACGCCCTCATTCAAAAATTCTTGGATTCGCCTTTGCACAACAGAATAAAAAATATCGTAACATGAAAAGTCTAAGAGAGACATGTAATACCCAGGGATTTCTGCCCTATAATATGGGCATACAGATAAAAAAAATGTACCTGCTCCGTATAAACGCTGTCTCCCGAGAGGAATCATGCAGTGAGGGACCCTCTTCTTCTGCTGCGAGATACAGGGAATGTTCCTGTGATCAGGTCGCCTGTTGAGGACTACTAATTTTCTAAGCATTCTGAAAGTGTCCAGTCTTCATCTCCGCAGGCTCTGTAAAGTTCAAATAAATTCTGTTAGTTCCTCGTTTGTTTGGTCAAAGGTTCATAGTGTTTGTAAGTATCCTCCTTGGTTGTGATCTTACAGGGAACTTTGTTTTTGTTTTCTATGTAACAATTGAAAATCTACATTTGGAAATTTTCTCTACTGACAGCACAAAGTATGTTCCCAAAATGTCAACATCTGCTTTATTAGGTTTAATACGGTGGAGATGAATTTTGCCCAGCATTTAAGAAATCAACAATGATAAAACTGGACCTTTTCCAGGCATTTCTGTTCTGAAGAAACATACACTATACAACTCAAACTAATGAAAATAATGGTTTTACAATAGTATAATGTGTTTATAATCAAGGGATGAGTTTGAATTTATTAAAAAATAACTTATCGAATACCTAAAATCAGGATTATCAAAATGTAGGTAAGAATGTTACAGATATTCTATTTTTTAGGTCATGCTAAATATGGATTTTATCTGCACGACAATCATACCGACAATTGAAATTATCCGCATGACAAAATTTGAATACCATAAACCAGGTCTTAACATAAGACAATTATTATGATAGAATTTGCCAATAGCGTAATTTCACTTTTACATGGTTATTAATTCGGAGCGTATCTATTTTATCGCTGAAAATGCAGTCTGGTCCTTCCTTCTCCTTATGCTCCTAAGGAAAAGGGTATTGTTTTAATCAGATTGCCAAAAATGGGTTGACTAACACTGTGGGGTGCACCACCTATGAAAATCATAAATTCATTGAAAATCCGGATTATAACTCGAGTTTCCGATTTTAGATTTATAAACTGTTTATTACTGTGTGTAGTGTTCACATGTTTATTGTTATATACATGTGTAGTATTTATGATTATAACTGTGTGTTGTGTACACTTATGTGTATTGTTATGTGTAGTATTTGTGTGTTTATTACTGTGTGTAGTGTTTACTTGTGTGTATTGTTATGTGTAGTATTTATTTGTTTATTACTGTGTGTTGTCTTCAATTATGTGTATTGCAATGTGTATTATTTATTTGTGTGTTTATTATTTTGTGTTGTGTACATTTGTGTGTATTGGTATATGTAGTATTGATTGCTTGATTATGTATTGTTTAACGTCCCACTCGAGAATTTTTCACTCATATGGAGACGTCACCATTGCTGGTGAAGGGCTGCAAAATTTAGGCCTATGCTCAGTGCTTATATCCTTTGACCAGAAAGGGAGCTTTATCGTGCCACACCTGCTGTGACACAGAGCCTCGGTTTTTGCAGTCTCATCCGAAACAACAACCCATTTAATCGCCTCTTACGACAAGAAAGGGATACTGATAATCCATTCTAACAACCCGGATCTCCATGGGACTATTTGTGTGTTTATTACTGTGTGCAGTGTTTACTTGTGTGTATTGTTATGTGTAGTATTTATTTGTGTGTTTATTACTGTGTGCAGTGTTTACTTGTGTGTATTGTTATGTGTAGTATTTATTTGTGTGTTTATTACAGTGTATAGTATTTCCTTGTGTGTATTGTTATGTGTAGTATTTATTTGTGTGTTTATTACTGTGTAGTGTTTACTTGTGTGTATTGGTATGGGGTCTGTTGTTAGAATAGATCCTCAGTACCCCTTGCTTGTCGTAAGAGGTGACTAAATGGGGCAATCCTTCAGATGAGACCGCAAAAACCGAGCCCTGTGTCACAGCAGGTGTGACACGATAAAGATCCCTCCCTGCTCAAAGGCAATAAGCGCCAAGTATAGGCCTAAATTTTGCAGCCTTTCACCGGCAATGCTGACGTCTCCATATGAGTAAAAAATTCTCGAGCGGGAATTTAAACAACAATCAATCAATATATTTGTGTGTTTACTACTACTTTATAGTGTTCACTTGTATGTATTGTTATGTGTAGTATTTGTGTGTTTATTACTGTATAGTGTTTGCTTGTGTGTATTGGTATGTGTAGTATTTAGTTGTGTGTTTTTTACCGTGTAGTGTTTACTTGTGTGTATTGTTATGTCTAGTATTTATTTGTGTGTTTATTACTGTGTAGTGTTTACTTGTGTGTATTGTTATGTGTAGTATTTGTGTGTTTATTACTGTGTGTAGTGTTTACTTGTGTGTATTGTTATGTGTAGTATTTATTTGTGTTTTTATTACTGTGTAGTGTTTACTTGTATGTATTATTATGTGTAGTATTTGTGTGTTCATTACTGCGTAGTTTTTACTTGTGTGTATTGTTATGTGTAGTATTTATTTGTGTGTTTATTACTGTGTGTAGTGTTTATTGGTGTGTATTGTTGTGTGTAGTATTTATTTGTGTGTTATTACTGTGTGTAGTGTTTCCTTGTGTGTATTGTTATGTGTAGTGTTTATTTGTGTTTTTATTACTGTGTAGTGTTTACTTGTATGTATTGTTGTGTGTAGTATTTATTTGTGTTTATTACTGTGTGTAGTGTTTACTTGTGTGTATTGTTATGTGTAGTATTTATTTGTGTGTTATTACTGTGTGTAGTGTTTCCTTGTGTGTATTGTTGTGTGTAGTATTTATTTGTGTGTTTATTACTGTGTAGTGTTTACTTGTGTGTATTGTTATGTGTAGTATTTATTTGTGTGTTTATTACTGTGTAATGTTTACTTGTGTGTATTGTTATGTGTAGTATTTATTTGTGTGTTTATTACAATGTAGTGTTTCCTTGTGTGTATTGTTATGTGTAGTATTTATTTGTGTGTTTATTACAATGTAGTGTTTACTTGTGTGTATTTTTATGTGTAGTATTTATTTGTGTGTTTATTACTGTGTGCAGTGTTTACTTGTATGTATTGTTATGTGTAGTATTTATTTGTGTGTTTATTACTGTGTAGTGTTTACTTGTGTGTATTGTTATGTGTAGTATTTATTTGTGTGTTTATTACTGTATGTAGTGTTTACTTGTGTGTATTGTTATGTGTAGTATTTATTTGTGTGTTTATTACTGTGTAGTGTTTACTTGTATGCTAAATCATATTAAGATACATTACTGTATTAACATTAAATACATTTTATTCGATGTCATTTCTTACTTATCTGACTAAGAAATATAAAGTTTGGACAAAAATATTTATTCATTGCATAACCGTCTTGCAAAAAAGTATCAGGTTGTTTTGGTATTGCTATTCTAAGAAAGTTAATGCTCCCAATTTCTAAACCAAGACTTTAAAAAATACATATATGTCTCAAAATCATTTTTTTTTTAAATTTGACTTAAGCATATCAATAATATACATGTTCTATTTATACACATTGGTACAGATTTTACCAACAGTTGTCAAGAAATTCAAGTTTCATGCAATAAACCCATTTTTTTCTGATATGATTAAAATGTATGATGATTTAAATTGTTTTATTATATTTTAAATCAGATATGGTCTACAAACAAAATTATCTCAGACAAAAATAGCATACAATTGAAAAATGATGAAATCTAATTTTCTTTAAAAAAAATTGTTACAAATGAAAGACAAGAGCAATTAGAGAATTCATGATATCTTAAATAATTAATAATAACTTTAATTATGATCTGAGGTCATTACAGATGGTTCAATAAATGCTTGAGGAATTGGTACAGAAAAAAAATCACTAGGTATATCATTCCACCTTACACAAACATTAATTTTCAAAAGATTCAATCACACGTGTACGTTAGACAAAAAAAAAAAATCTTAACACAAACAATTACCTTGGACATAGGGATTCAATTTAATAAAATTTTCAGTTCATTGCTCGCATCAATCATTGTTCTCATGGATTGAATTGATGAGCACATTGATTCAATTAATGAGAGTAATTACTGAATTGAAGTGGATTAGATTTAATTGAAGGGAGTAATAATTGATTTCATGCATGCAATATTTCAAATGACAAGAGAAATAATTGAATTATGATACCTTCAAACAATAATATCTATAATTATTTAAGGTTCTGGTAATTTGGCGCTCTAAATATGACCCTACCCTATTTCAAACACTGCTCAACTTTGGTTGCCAGTGGTTCTTGATAAAATGACTTTTAAATCACCCCACCTTATTTTTTGCAGGGGGTATTACCTTTCATTTGTACAAATTTGAAATCTCTTTACACAAGCGTGATTTGTGGCAAATTTGATTAAATTTGACCCAGTGATTAAATTGTGAACAGTTAACAGACAGACATAACAAAAGCTCCCTTGAGCTTTCAGCTTAGGTGAGCTAAAAAAAAAAGGCATCTAACATCAATAAATTAAATAATGCTTACCTTTGATGTCATCTCCATCTTGAATTCGCTAGATGTCTTCTAATAATGCAGTTGGAAGTTCCAGTATTCCTCTTAACATGTACAGATACCATGACGATTCTCAATACAAACGCAGAAGTCTTCAGTTGCTGTAAAAATTCATAGAAAAAGAAAAAAATGCAATGCTCACAATCATTGTCGCTTGACATTGTCGCGGGTTTAGAAATCACGTGATTACTGACTAGTTTTCACCACGTTTATATTATAATATTACGCCCGTACTGGTCGCGGTAGCTTAGTGGTTAGAGCGTTCGCTTCGTAACCGGGAGTTCGAGCCCCGCTCATGCCATGGCCACGTCAAACCTAAGACGAAAAATAGGTAGTGATTGCTCCTTCGTCAAACGCTAGGCATTTAGAAGTGAGAATCACGAGTCTTTCGGATATGACCTTAAAGACGGAGGTCCCGTGTCACGGTAGGCGTTGGCACGTTAAAGAACCCTCACTGCTACGGCCATGAGCGCTAAGCATAGGTCTAGTTTGTGGTATTTCACCTACAGCTGGTGACGTCTCAATATGAGTGAAAAATTCTTGACGAGACGTAAAACAAACAAACAAATATTACGCCCGTCGGTAGATTGGGTTTTAAAAGATTTTGTTTGTATGGGACAACCCCGCAACATCCATACAACGTACTGAACATTTACACCTTACACGCATTCTCAAACTTCAGATACACCGAATTAATGTTTGATTTGTTTGTTTTACGTTCCATCGAGAATTTATCACTAATACTGAGATGTCACCATATCACATATTTAGACATGCTTAGCGTTCAAGACCGCAGCAGTAAGTGCCAACGCCTGCCGCGACGCGGAACTTCCGTTTTTAAGGTTATATCTGAAAGACCCGTGATTCTAACTTCTAAATGCCGAGCGTTTGGCGAAGGAGTAATCACTACCTATCTTTACGTCTTAGGTTTGATGCTGCCATGCCACGAGCAGGACTGGCACTCACGTCCTCCTGGTTACGAAACGAACGCTCTACAACCGAACTTAACTTTTTAAATGATTATATTAATTAAATGTATAGGATTAAACTATGAATTATTAATATAATAATAAACAGCTGATAAATTGATCAATCATTACCAGTCTACATCACTCTGTACATGCATCTTCATAATATTGCGTGTTTCCACCTTGACGATGTGTGCAAGTATGGACCCCGATATCGTGCCGATATGAATACAACTCACTCTTTGGCACCTGTACACCCAGTCACGTGATATTCAAACACGGCGAATCCAACATTATAAACCTGAGTCACAAGTAGGTGGATCCAAGCACAGTTATCCGATTTTAAATCAATGAATAGATATAAATAGAAAAAAGAGAGGAAAAAACCTCTCTCTATATATAGATGCATACATAGATTCCCCGCTCCTTTAATCTATTTATTGATTAAAATTGAGATACCTCTGATCAAAGACCCAACACCTAGCTATCTATATTCTCCGGTGGTGGATCTAAAGAGTGAGGGGGGGGGGGGGTCCAAGGGTTTCCTCCCTTTCGTAAGAAAATTTTTGCTAAAAAGGGTAAGAAAAAAAAAACCAACAAAAGTATATTTTGTTTTAATTTAGTTAGATCTATGATATAGCCTACCAAAATAACGTGTAATTTCATTCCAGTTGTGTCTAACAGAAATGACTTTATCATTAATAATTGTTCCTTAAAAAATACGTTAATAATTATTCCGGAAAAATGTTGTTTATTGGTGACATTTCACCCAAGTACGTCAAATGTTTGAGAGAATACCGAGGTATATAAGTGGACAAATTTCTGGTCAAAATGGAATGCATAGAACAGTGACGTTTTAGGGTGCGCTTGCGCATTTCGATGTTTTTGGGCAGGGAAATTCGAAAAAGTGGACAATATGAGGTAGCACAATTGCACGAGGAGGTAATCACCAAACAATATGACTTTACTGTAGTTACATACACATTGATATATTGCAGATGAATTTGGTGATTACAGACCGGGTTTGGTAATCAAACCAGGACCATATTTTCACGTTATATTCATTTTACATGACTGGAAGTTGCTACAAAGATAGGCCTAGAACATATGTGTTTTTAAGAAGAAAGCAGTACAATACTGTTGATATTATGATACTATAGTACATTGGTATTTTCTAAAACAGAAATTACTGTTTATCTAACACTGCAACACTCTCATAACCCTGAACAATTTCTGTCACATAAAACAGATAACATTTTGAACTACAATATTGTAAGTATCCTGAACAATTTCTGTTACATAGAACAGATACATGTTACACTACAATATAGTAATTATATTATAATACGATACTGTAAGTATCTGGGACAATTTCTATCGTATAGAACAGATACATTTTAACTACAATACTGTTAGTATCGTGGACAATTTCTATCATGTAAAACAGATACATGTTATACTACAATACTCTTAGTATACTGGACAATTTCTGTCACACGGAACAGATACAAGTTCCATTACGATACTGTAAGTATCTTGGACAATTTTTGTCACATAGGACAGATACATATTACACTACAATATTGTAGGTATCCTGGACAATGTATGTCACATAGAACAGATACATGTTATATTACAATACTATAAGTATCCTGGATAATTTATGTCACATAGAACAGATACATATTACACTACAATATTGTAGGTATCCTGGACAATGTATGTCACATAGAACAAATACATGTTATATTACAATACTATAAGTATCCTGGATAATTTATGTCACATAGAACATATACACAATATATTATGATACAATAAGTATCTGTCAAATAGAACAGATACATGTTACACTGCAATACTGTAAGTATCGTAGATAATTTCTGTCACATGGAACAGGTACATGTTACAATACAATATTGTAAGTATCCTGGACAATTTCTGTCACATAGACCCCGTCCCGTGGGGATCCGGGTTGTCGGAATAGATCCTCAGCACCCCTAGCTTGTCGTAAGAGGTGACTAAATGGTGCAGTCCTTCAGATGAGACTGCAAAACCCGAGGTCCCATGTTGCAGCAGGTGTGGCACGTTAAAGATCCCTCCCTGCTCAAAAGCCATAAGCTCCGAGCATAGGCCTAAATTTTGCAGCCTTTCACCGGTAATGGTGATGTATCCAAATGAGTGAAAAATTCTCGAGCGGGATATAAAACAATATATAATCAATCAATCTGTCACATAGAACAGATACATGTTATAATACAATATTGCTACAGTAGCCTGGAAAATTTCTATCACACAGAACTGATACATGTTCCACTATGATACTGTAGTTATAGTAGACAATTTCTCTTACATAGAAAAGATACATGTTATCATACAATACTATTAGTATTATCAACAATTTCTGTCACATAGAATAGATACATGTTACATGAAAATATTGGAAATGTCCTGGACAATTTCTGTCACATAGAACAGATACATGCTATATTATAATCTTATAAATAGGCTGGATAGATTCTGTCACATAGAACAGATACATGTTATAATACAATACTGTTAGTATCCTGGACAATTTCTTTCACATAAAACAGATATATGTTATAATACAATAATATTAGTGTTATGGACAATATCTGTTGCATAGAACAAATACATGTTATACTACAATGCTGTAAGTATCCTGCACAATTTCTGTCACACAGAACAGATACATGTTATAATACCATACTGTTAGTATTATGGACACTTTCTTTCACATAGAACAGATAGATGTTCTAGTACAATATTACTACAATAGTCTGGACAATTTCTGTCACACAAAACAGATACATGTTCCACTATGATACTGTTAGTATCCTGGACAATTTCTGTCACATAGAACAGATACATGTTTCACTACAATATTGTAAGTATCCTGGACAATTTCCATGAGATAAAACAGATACATGTTAAACTATGATACAATAAGTATCCAGGACAATTCCCATCACACAGAACAGATACATGTTACACTACAATACTGAAAGTATCCTGGACATTGTCTGTCACATAGAACAGTTACATGTTACACTACAATATTGCAATAAGCCTGGACAATTTCTGTCACATAGAACAGTTACATGCTACAATACAATGGTGTAAGTATCCTGAACAGCTTCTGTCACATGGAACAGATGCATGTTATAATACAATACTGTTAGTATTATGGACAATTTCTGTCACACAGAACAGATACATGTTATACTACAATATTGCAAATAGCCTCGACAGTTTCTGTCACACAGAACAGATACATGTTACACTACCATACTGTAAGTATCCTGGACAATTTCTATCACATAGATCTATTGATCTAAGAGGACTGTTTTATAGCTGATAATGGATATTTCCATATTCCTACTGGTATTTCTACATTACAGTCTTTGTTTTTGTATCATATACAGCAATGACATTGTTCACATCTTAGTTGAAACTATAGTTATGTAACAGCCAGAAACACACATGTTGCAACACTGTTGCATGAGACCACAGTAATATAATGGCAAACACACATTCTTGTAAAATTAATTCAAACTTACAGTGAAGTAATTGTCCACACCTGTTGTTTTAAAACATATTATGAATTTATTGGATAAAATAAAATATGTTGATAATGAATTTAAATTGTTCCTCCCCATGATTTTGCTATAAGCATGTTTTACTGTATCTGTATAATACAGAATAAAATAGTTAACAATTAGTGAGATAGATATTCATGTAATTGTGTAGAAATTCATTATCAGTAGTTTCTCCACAATCCTTAAATATGTAAAATGCATTTTGTAGTAATGATAAGCTCTTAGTGCCATGGATGAAGAGGATAGGAAGAAGATACTAAACAAACCCATCAGATGTAAGATCCAAACTGTAGGAACTCACAGAATCAGTCTGAGAAAGAGATTGGATCCTATCTACAATTTTTCAGCAAGAATTAAAGAGAAGGATGTTGTATATCCCCATGTTGGTGAACCAAAGGCAAAATGTTTGGCTAGCACATCCACCAGAGTATCTCTTCTTCAGGCAGAAAACTCTGTTCGTGATGCTGAAATTGTTCCCAGTACAATTATATATACAAGAAAAGATGTGGTAAAGCAATTGTTATTTCATTTTATAATAGATGATGTTCACCAAAGATAAAGTTTTGTTTAAAAAAATGAGAAAACATGAGAAGTGGATACATTGTTATTTAGTTACTGATGATTTGAATGATGGATGAACAATTTAATGAAAGCTTATTAACTTTAGCATTATCATGTCATGGAATAAATGGTATGCTTCTAATTTCAGTACTTTAGTAAATGTAGACTTTAGATTCATAATCTACCTGCAAGTAATAAAAAATGAAATATTTTAGGGAGTCCAGTTTTTCAGTGAAGCAGAGTTTTACTCCCAGGATTTAATCTTTACTAAAGGAATAACACTTCTTCTTGGAAATGAGAGGATTCTGATCATCAAAGACTTCCGTGTAGCCAAAAAGAAAATGTATGTATGCCATATACCTTTTTTTTTTCTTCTGAAAGAAATAAACTTTATAAGTTAAAGGTTTATTCTGTAATGAAATTTGTGAATTAGTATCTTTTATTATGCTTCCATTTTGGCATTCCTGTAGCAGATTTGAATGAGTCATATTTTTAGTCAAATATTATTCTCATCATTTGAATTGATGCATGCATCAATTCAATTAGTTTCCACATTATTTGAATTAGTGTGTGCATCAGTTCAATTGATGAGAGTAATAATTGATTTGATGTGCACATTAATTCAATTGATGAGAGCAATAATTGATTTAATACAAGCATTAATTCAATTTATGAGTGCAATAATTGATTTTCCAGTGATTTTCCTACACCCAAATATTGTTTTTGTTAAATTGAATTTTTCACATATGACATGTACTAAAATGTGCAATTATCACTGCAAACAGGGACAAATCATAGGAAAAATTATAGAAAATAACTGAAAGAGCTAAGAAAGAGAAAGTTACAATTTATGTGTAACTGTGACTGATACTGTATAGCAAATTAACCAAGTAAATGATTTTGAAATTACTTAATACATATTGTATTTTACTCATCAATTAAGGTTAATCACAATGTTATTGCTTTTTCTCAATTTGATCAAAATGTCAATGATTTTTCCCAATCATAAAGGTCCAGGTCCCATATGAAAAAGTAGAAAAATTACTGGATGTGCATATCAATTCAATATTGCTCTCATCAATTCAGTTGATGCACACATTGTGGTAGAATTATTGCTTTCAAAATTTAATTTGGAACTTAGTATAAATGATTTGATCATTAACTGAATCGATGCACGCCATGAATCAATTACTGTGTTCATTTATTTGAATTGATGTGTGTACTAATTGAATTATTGCTCGCTTCAGTTGAATTGTAGGATGCATCAATTTAATTTTTTTTTATCTCCATTTCATTTCAAGAGAACAACAGTTTAATTTGTGCTCATCAGTTCATCAGAATAATTAATGCTATGAACAATTCAAATGCACACAGTAATTCAGAATTGAAGATATCATTAATTATTGGGGAGATCTTTAATTCAATCATTTTGCACATGAAATTGACTGATTTCTTGTTTGTTTTATGTCTCGTTGAGAATTTTTCACTCATATTGAAATGTCACCAGCTGAAGGTGTAGAACCACAAATTTAGACCTGTGCTTAGGACTCAGGGCCATAGCAGTTGGGGTTTTTTGATGTGCCAATGCCTGCTGCAACATGGGACTAATGTTTTTAAGGTCATATCTTAAAGATCTGTGACTTTTGCTTCTAAACGCTGAGCGTTTGGCGAAGGATCAATCAATACCTATGGTTACGTCCATTGCATGAGTGGGGCTCAAACTCATGACCTCCTTGTTATGAAGCGAACACTGTAACCACTGAACTGCCATGACCTGTTATTAAATTAATTGATATCTTCAAATAATTAAAGATATCTTCAATTATTTGAGTGTATGTTAATTTGGCATTCCTTATGTAATTAGTACCATACATGCTGAAATTTTGATTGTCTTTCATGATGTATAATAATGATGCAATATATGGCCATATTGAAAAAATCTATCATTCTACTTTCAGATGACGACCGTGGATATTCTTTAGTAAGTTTCATTTTAATTGCTAAGATTAATTATGCCAGGGTGATCAAAGTGTTCATGAATAAATTTGGTAATCTAAAAACTATATATTTAGGAATTTTGATAGTATTCTTATAAAATTCAGCTATCTGACTTTATTGATTTCCAGTACCCTGTATGAGTTCCAGATTTGAAACTGATTTGTTGTAGATTACACTGTAAGAAATACAGATTTGTGACTTTTGAAATAACACTGTCTTTCTTGTTCTGTTCAACTAGACATTGTTCAAATGTATCCACCATCAGGAGTATTATTGACAATATGGAAGACAGCATCTCCTTCAACCTTATAGAAAAATTCACATTGACAGAAACTGAAAAAAGTGAAAGCATGTGAATGGCCAGAACTGTTTACAGACAGAAACTGATTTTGTTAAAAAAAAAAATCCTTTCATCAGAAAGTGAATTAACAGGAAAAGTTAAAGGGACAAGGACACGATTTGAACTGAAAATTTATTTTTCTGCTTTTTTTTTCAAATGTTTACAATGCTTAACTAAGGTATTTCTAGTGATCAGTTGTTGAGTTACAAGTGAGATGCAGCACTCACAATTCTTTGATATGTAAACAAGGCTTATGTCATGTTTTTGTTCACATATAGATTGCTTAACATAAAATACCATGTTTAAAACACAATGAGATGTGACAAACACTAAAAACTATTCAATTGTGTTCAGAATTAACTTGTAAATTTAAAAATCTGCTTTCAATGAAACCTTCACTGGTTTATTTAACCTATATAAACAAAAGCATGGCATCAGTCTTGTTTACATAACAAAGAATTGTGAGCTCTGTATCTCTCATGTAACTCAACAACTGACATTCAGAATTTTGCTGACCATTAGAAATACCTTAGTTAAGCATATTAAACATTAAAAATTGAAAAATAAAATTTGAAGATTTTCAGCTCGAATGTGTAACACTTGGATAACTAAAGGTCACATTTTGTTTCCTTGATTAATGTGATACTTCACATGTAGAGAGGATGAACCCTATTTATTGTGGAATGAGAGTTCAAAGGTTAAAATCACAACAGGACATCACTCATTGCATGGGGATATGCCCTGCCTTCCGGAGCTCTTATTTATTTAAATCTTTCAGTTTTTATACAAATGATTGAGATATGAATTATCTTAAATGAGTTTAATACCAAACCAGATTATGTGATTAAAATCATATATGATATAATTATTATAAACCTATTGTTTTATAAACTACTTTGATGAATATACATTCTTACCAACACTGTACTTTATGTTGTTTCTGTTGATAATTGTAGGAGACTGTTGTACACATTTTACCAAACCTGATGCAATGTTCATCTGAATTATGGTAATGCTGACATTAAAGATTTCTCTTACCAGAGACTACAATGAATGGCACAGCTTTATGTTATTGCGAAAGATTGATTTTAACAATAGATTTTCGAGTCCGTGTCGTGGAAGTGAAGACTCACCTGAAACCATCATTTGTGATGGTACAACACTTTCTTTTCAAAGACACATGTGGGATTGGGAAGAAAAGGATACTGTTAAGAATGTTTAACACTTGTATTCGTCAAAGTAAGTGGGTCTGTCTTATTTCATAATTTTGTACATTAGTACAAAGTTTACATGCATGTAAATCTTTCCCTTTACTTTAGTGGGATCTTCAAACTTCATTTATTACTTTTTACAGGCATTTCAGTTGAACATTCATACCCATTGTGGATTTTCAAAAGCTTTCAAAGAGGTGTTCAGCAGATGGAGTAGTTCTTGGAGGAGTGAAACACCAGCCCGATTGATAAAGACATGAAATGTCTGCTGAATGGGATCCAAAAGATATCTCTTCCACTCCATTCAATTTTGCTTAAGATAGCAGAACTATGGGAGATTACCATAGATCCATCTGAGGATGCAAAAGATCTTTCCAGTGAAGAGACTTTGGAGGTTGAATAATTTAGTTTTTTATAAGCACGTCTTCAGATGAGACATAATGTGATAAAGCGATGTCTGTGTACATCCGTCAAATGTCCATTCAGGGTTTTTTTTTCTTGTTTTCCTTTCTCATCACATATCAAGCTGAAACTTGGTATGTAGCTTTATGGGTCACTGTAGATCATGTTGCAATTTTGATCCATTTTGAATTCTCTTGCCAGAGTTTTGCCCCTTTTTAGAAAGTAATGCTATATGGAGGGTTCATAATTTATCCAGCAAACTCCTTTTCCATAGTTTTCAAGTTAGGACCTTCTTATTATAATGTGTGTTTGTTTGGGTATTGAAGATGTGTATGTGCCATGTGCCAAGGATTTTGATTTTCTTAAATTTTCAAGAAAATTACATGTTATTAAACTTAGTCAGTTTTAAGGAAATATTTCAAAGATAGAACAGGATTTGTCTGTCTAACTACATTTATTTTTAGATTATGTGTTTATTACAGATTATTTAATGCTCTATAATGCAAGAATTAATTCATTTCTAAACTTATACATCTGTCATTTTGCAGGATGTAATAAAATATAGGGGTATCTGTGTTGGGTTCCATTCAGTGTTACATTCATAATATATTGTACTGTTGTAATAGAATTTACATAAACTCTTGCAAAAGTACATTTTATTGTTATATTAAACAATTCTAATTCTATGATATTCAAATCTATGATTCATGGATTAAAAGTTGACCCATATATAACCTCCGTATATGTTATGTACTGTTTATGGTGATCTTGTTTCCCTTCAGAAATATACATTTGTATAAACAGAAGTGGGTTTTTTTTAATGGAATAAAAATACAACAAAATGTGTAAAGGGGAAGAAAGATGATAGTTGTTGTAAGAAATTTACAAGATACCCTAGTTTATTGCCAGGATTTGTCACTATATTTTGTCCACATTGTATGTAAAGATTGAATGTTATTTTATTCAAACTAAAATTCATTTAAAACATCCTACTATTCTATTTTAATGGGTGCCATCAGTACATTTTAATTTTTGTTAAGTTTCATTTTTAGGTGTTTGCTTTGGCTTCCAAGTCATGGAGTCCCATGGGTCACCAAATGTGCCATTTACAATTTTAAGAATGATATTTAGAAAAGTTATGTTATAAAATGTTGATATTGGTATTAATATTTACAGTGGATATGTTACATAAAGTAACAGTCTTTACATTTATGTGCATAATGCAGAAATATCAATGATTGATTGATTAAATATTGTTTAACGTCCCGCTCAAGAATATTTTACTCATATGGAGACGTCACCATTGCCGGTGAAGGGCTGCAAATTTAGGGAAATATCAATGATAATAAGACCTTGATATAATTTTATGTATACACACTCTATACTTTTTTCAGCACCCAAGTACATTATATATATGATAATGCTTTTATATTACAGCAGTACTGTATCAGCAGAGACCCTTTGTTTTTCAAGGAATTAGAATTTTTTTGACAGACTGCACTGAGATAATCTTAATGGTATGTACCAAAGTTTTTTTTCCAGGATATACAAAATATACATCATTATTGGCAAATTCAATATCAATTTTAGATTATTTAACAATTTATTTTTGACCCAGTAAACCTACTGTGAGTGTTTATGCATACACAAGTTCTTATTTTGAGCCCTAATTAGAAATATGATTCTCCCCAAAATATACCTTCAAAATATGCATTCACTGTTGTTATGAAAATCTTCATTATTTGATGATTCATTATTGTAATGTTGGTGTTTCAGCTAGTACCCTTGCATATGACCTGTCGTTGTATCCACAGGTTTGTGCTATAAACAGCCAGTACAATGAACAAACCAATGCAGGATTGAAAAGGATAAAAGATCATAATTTTATGATGCATTGTACATTTTACTTATGGAACACTAAAAAACATTTAAGTTCAGTTAAAATTCTGAAAACTTCCTTTTATATATATATATATATATATATATATATATATATATATATATAAAAGATCTACCTTATGATTAAAGAAAAAAAAATAGCCTATCCAAATAATGTGTAATTTCATTCCAGTTGTATCTCAAAAAATTGGTATAATGTAATTAAATATATAAGGCATTTTATATTTAATGTAAATAACTATTATGATTAATTTTTCGTAGTTTGTTACGGTTTATTAATAATTATAATTATTCCGGAAATATATTGTTTATTGGTGATGTTTCACCCTAGTATGTATAATCTCGGGAGAATACCGCTTGTTTTCATCTGCCCGTGTAACACATTCATTTTATATACGCTTGATCTAGGTATCTATCTAGAGATTATACAAATCAAGCGCTAAAATTTCAATAACTTCAGTCCAATTAAACACTTACAATAAGTTATGGAAGAAATCATGAAAAAAATATATTTACATCAATCCCGCAGAAACGCATATACATTTTTAAAACCCATATCGGGACAGACCACGCTCTTGCGCGGCCTGCAATGACGCCACTAGCTCATTGTGTCTAGTATTGTTTCACACAACTCGATTTGACATTAAATAAAGTGTTAATCAGACATGAACGCATGTTTCGGTGATCACATTCACTAATTTATTCAGTCATCAATTCATGTACAGAGATTCCACTTCATCATGGAAAAAATAATTGATAAGCCTTCGTCGTCACTAGCCACGGTTACCGAGTCCGGTAGTACCTACCCTACTTCAATCGTAATGTTAACGAAGGCAATAGGCGTGGCTTGCGACAATAAGCCTTCACGAAACTTTCTCAGACACTAATCGTACTGGCTAGGTTTGATATCCAATGTCATTATGAAAATTTTACTAGCCTAGTAGGCATAATTCATCAGGATTCATTTTAACACAAAGAGATGCTTTAAAAGCATTGTAGTGATTGACACACACAATTAAACCAAATTAAAAAGCCGAAAAATTCGAGAAATTTATTGATCCAAATTTTTTCACTTACCAGACACACTAGCGCAGAGACATTTTCTACAAGTCGGTTGGAGATAGTAGTACTTGCAGATCTTTATGAGACTCATCTTCTACTTTTAAAGTATTCTTTATTCTGCATTCTAATTGGACGCGTCCAGTTGAAACATAAACTGGCATTTAACCGGCGAGATTGAAAATTGAAGAAATATATCTTTATTGAAAAAGAAACTGTTATACTTTAATGAATTGATCCACATTATTTATATACATGTGTTCCATAAAATTTTGAACTAATCTATATTAAGATAAAGAATACGTAATCGCATTAAACTTCGAAAATTTTAGGGGGTGGGCAGAGACAGGTCTTCAGATATCACCTTAAAATCGACCGGTCACGGTAGCTGTTGGCAGTGATAAATAATCATCGTATGTCATGAGTAGCTGCATAACTGTAGCTCTCTGGGGGAAAATAAAAGGTATATATGAGAGAGCTACGAATTTATTTGCTTTACGCCCAATTTGAGAATTTCTCCTTGGGCCATACCAGAGAGCTACAGATCCATGCCACCTCTTGCAAAAACCTTCAATTATATAATACAGGTTTTTTTTCTGCGCAAGATTGAAATCTTGTATCACCGTATTTTTGCATACCGTCTCAAATTTGAAAATATATTTTTAAAACTTCTATCAAATGTATCCCGCAACACTTGTGCCCATACATACTTTTAAAAATTCAGAATGTCCCATGCAAACTGAAAATACACAGTATGAAATAATCGAAGGTTTTCATAAGGGATGGATTTGTAACAGGTCTCTGGCACGTCCCAATTTTTCCCATAGAGCTATACGTCTGCAGCTAGTATAAAAAGCATAAAATATCTGTTTTCATCGTTTAAATCTTAGCAATTACAACAGTGCTGACAATTTCTTTTTCATCTTATATATGGTGCTTTTATTTGACATTGATGTGGGACGCACTGAATGGGTAAATCAAGTGCGTCCAGGTTCCTTAAGTACTACAACGCGGTTTCTAGGCGTATCATAACATGAATTTCAAAGCTTTTTGTACTGTTTGTTTGTTTTACGTCCCGTCGAGACTTTTTCACTCATATTGAGACGTCAGCAGCTGTAGGTGATATACCACAAATTTAGACCTATGCTTAGCGCTCAGGGCCGCAGCAGTGAGGGCCTACCGTGACACGGGACCTCCGTTTTCAAGGTCATATCCGTAAGACCCGTGATTCTCACTTCTAAATGCCGAGCGTTTGGCAAAGGAGCAAGCACTACCCATTTTTACGTCTTAGGTTTGACTCGGCCATGGCATGAGTTGGGCTCGAACTCATGACCTCCCGGTCACGAAGCGAACGCTCTAACCACTGAGCTACCGTGACAGTTTGTTTTTTTGTACTGCTTTAGTGATTATTTTCAATCAATCAATCAACAATTTTTAGAATATATCATTCATCAAAACGACTACTACATCTGGTATATTTTTTATATATGATTGTGGGAGTTTGTGTCGTAGGATTCGGCGTTGTTGCTGGTGCCGTCCACCGATATACCATCAAACGCACTGTTGGATAGCTGTGTCTTGATGGACTGTTTGGCGAATGAGGATGCAAATCCTGCCAAACCTTTCTTCTTCAACTTGAATTCAGGATGGAGAGCTATAGAAAACAAACTTGCAAGCAAAACCAATCATACTTGATACATATGTAAAGAATATATGCTTACTTAGATTTTTGTTTTTTATTTAAAGTTTACAATTAAAAAAAACACCTTTCAGACCCAGTGTACTACTAGATGCATGACTTTGGACAATCTCTGGGTTTTTTTTTTAATCGTGCATGTACCTATAGTTGACTGTAATACTACTCACTATTAACAGCGTCGATTTCTTTCGTCTCAACACCTGCAGATGCTGCAAGCTTTCTCATCGCCTCGAAACAAATCTGAAATAATGCGATCAATATACTGGTATTACCAGGTAGACCCCGAATAAGGAAGTATATATACGATGTTCTTTCCAGTAACTTTGGTTTTTAACCTTTAAATCTTATCACGGGACCTAGACATTTGTGTAGAATAACATCCATGACGGTTCCATCTCGTACACAAGAAATAAAATGTTATTTAACGTTACAATTAACATCTTGGTGTGCGATTTTGCATTTCTGAAAGCTTCACGTAAATACCGGATAATAAAAGGAGCGTACAAGAGAACAGGCAGTAAACATAGGAAAGTATATATCGTACCCATCTTGAGTGTGTTGTGAGAGCATTATAATCATATTCATTTCTTTACAGGAAGGCAACATCGTGATCACATTTTCGAATTCATCAGAATTTAAATCCAAATCCACCGTTCGTTTGAAGACTTTGGAACGTTATATTTCCTCTCTCTAAAGTTCAAAACCTTGTGATCTAATTTTATTTTGGCAAACAAATATACGTTCATTGAACTTCTGAACTTCGAATTTGACCCATCTAATAATGTATTGAAATTGCATATAAAGTAAACTGCGATACATCAAAATAGCACTTTATTCATATGAAAAAAAAGTTCAGTGACCTAGGCCTGTAAAATAGAAAGTAAACTGACGGTGATCCGGACATTTTTCAATATGATGAAGGAAAATCAAACAAGGATCCATAATATTTTTGTGCAGTATATGCATATATTCTTCGATAAAAGCACACAATTGTAAAAAAAAAAAACAACAAATCAACAAAAAACAAATCTAGGTTTTGAATATCAATCCATTAAGATTTCACCAGAAAATACATTCCTCAATTAGCTAGAATAACGTTAATGCATGCTCTCAACGTTTTCTTGACACCGAAAGTTGACATCTATTTTATGATAAATTGAAGGGTCACTTACATGCCAGAATATCTTTATATACATACATGCATATATATATATATATATATATATATATATATATATATAAATAATCACCGGTCGCGGTATCTCAGTGGTTAGAGCGTTCGCTTAAGACCAAAGACGAAAAATAGGTAGTGATTGATCCTTAGCCAAACGCTCGGCATTTAGAAGTGAGAATCTCGGGTCTTTCGGATATGACCTTAAAAATGGAGGTCCCGTGTCACGGTAGGCGTTGGCATTTCATAAATGAAACAATTTGTTGTATTGTGTGAATACAGCTCAACCATGACGTAATTTCTGCAAATTAATCATTTGTATCCCTCAAAATAAAAAGAAATTAGTTAGTCAACGCAGTCCGTACTAACAGGGGCATTTCTTTATAATTATCCAGTATATTTTGGTTTTCAGACTTTATAAAATGTTTTACAATAGCTTTACCTGCAAGTCTTTGAAATTAGCTTTCGCAGTTTTAAGGTCAGCAGCAATCTGTTTCTTTTGCTTGTACATCAGCTTCATCCGGAAGTGTTCGTGGTCAATGACAGCTACCACCAAGCCTGGACAAAGAAAAAATTTGGCGTTAAAAGATTTAAGAGTGTTTCAAGCAACACATACCATATATGATTACATCATCAATCGTGGTATCTATACAACTATTCTAAAATTAAACTCCAATCAAATTTTAATCAATCAACACGCTAAACTGGAGCTGAATGAATTTTTCTTGTACATCTATAAAACATCGGACCAATATTATCTCTCTCCACTACAAATTAAGCTTTCTGATGGGTTCTATTTCAATCATCATTACCTTTCCTGGCTTATTATACGAGATAAGGACCCTTTCATGCATCCTTTCAGTAAAACTTTTAAAATTGGCAATGATTGTACAAGGTGCAATTCTGAGGACGATTTCGAGGAGGTTACGGGGGATGTTTGTTTAGAAAAGGTTAACTGAAGTAGTTTCTTAGTGCCATATTCTGGAACTGCAGTCTACTTCTTGGTGTACAAAAGGTTATCATCTGAGTTAAAACATCTCCCGCTATTTGAACATTTTCATCATCCGCCTGTGTAAGCGGTATGTATAAGGCAAGTTATACCACAATTCAATGAGAAGTGATCAGCAGACTGTTAATTTCTAAGCCAATGTTTTGTTGTAAATGTCATTCCTTATTTTACTTTTCAAATCTAATTGAATCCAGTATTTATCAATTTATTTACACCTCTGTAAGTTCTTTTAAAATCAACCTGTGAAGTGACCCCCCCCCCCCCCTCATTTATAGCCATATTTTGTATTCAATAACAAGTTCTATACGTAGCATATAAACTCACTAAATTCGCTTTGGATGTATATACTGAGGAATTTTATATGAATGTACAAAATCATGGCATACATGTAATTCATTTGCAAGTTTCTTTAAGTACATGTCGTGTTTCTTTCACCGTGTGTTCCAGATGAAGTGGAAATTTACTTATTTGCCAAAACATTTGTTTAGCTAGGTAGACTCATTGTGCGTTTGTTTTATTTAACCACAATGACTTATGAATAGGTTGTCTAATTCAATGAACACAGAAGGATAGATGGTACGCACGTTTGTTTCAATATGTCTTATAATACTAAATTTTAATATCCATGTTATACTTTTTCTCCATTCTGACAAGTTCATATTTAGTCCATTATCTGGCATACTTCAATACAGAGATGAATTTCTATCGTCAGTTGAAAGACCTGGGCATATCAATGACTCTCACACACATAATACCCATGCGAAATATCAAATCCCTTTCTCTTACAGTTGCACAGTTCTTGTATATGATAGACGGATTGATTGATTATATATTGTTTAACGTCGAGAATATTTAGGTCACCTGAGTCATTAAGGTAACCCGCTGCCGTAGGTCTTCGTCTGTCGTAGTGCAGTTTGCGTCGTTCGTTAACAATTTTATAAATTTAACTTCTTGAAATCTACAAGGCCGGTTATTACCATTTTTGGCATGAAACTGCTTTAGGATAAGAGAAATGTAAATTGTGAAATTTCAAAAATCTTTTTTTTTTCTACTTCCACACATGTGGGAAAAAAACCAAATGCATGTTTATGATGTCCATGAAGCCCTTTACCAAAATTGTGAAATTCATGACCCCCTTGCTTAGGGGTTCAGTTTCTAGGCTGGGGCCAACATGACCATATAGTAAAGATATATTAAATCTTTGAAAATTTTCTTCTCTATTCTTGGTTATGTGTAAGAAAAACTAAATGCATGATTATTATCTCTACCTAAATTATGAAAATCATGACCCCTGGATTTAGGTCTTAGGGTAGGGCCAACGTGGCCATATATTGAGATATAATAAAATCTTCTCTCCTCTCACATGTGTATGAGAAAACTAAATGTTTATTTATGATATCCATGATGCCCTCTACCTAAGTTGTAAAATCATGGCACTTGGGTTAAAGGTTTAGGCCAAAGGGTGGGGCCAATATGACCATATACAGTTAACATGCATTCAGTCCTAGAAAAACATGCCTTCTCTTAATTGCCACAGCAGTGGAAGATAAACTTAATGCATGGTTATGATGTCCATGAAGCCTTAATCTACGTGCACTTAAATTGTGAATGCATTGGCCCTGGCCAGGTCTCGCGGGTTCAGACTTAGGGCGGGGCCAATATCGTAATACAGTGAAAATGTATTAAATCTTAAAACTCCTTTTCTCTACTTCCGCAGCAGAAATCCCCTTTAATCTTACATGTAGTAATGTGACAATTATTTATGTGCATAATGATTATGACAATATCCATGGTCTTAATGCCAGGTCAACTGAGAGTGGGGTAGGAGCTAATTTGGTCATATTATAGTATATATGTTCTATTTTAGAAAATTTACTTTAATTACTGTGCATTATAGGTTTGTAGCAATATTTAGAAAAATGATAAAGCTGTCTACTTAAATTGGAGATTTCTTGACCCCTGGGGCAGGGGTACTTAATTCCAAGGGGAAGGGGAAGCCAGAATGGTCATGGAGTATATAATGCTTAAGAAATCTTTTTTATCTGTTCAATAAAAGATGAATACACATTTAAAGGAGAGGATACAGCTGTCTACCAAAATCACAGATATAAGTCGTTGTTGCAAGGGGAAGCAATGAATAAGGGCTGATTTAATGCTTCAAACTTCATCTTTCCTTCTATTGTATTTGAATGGATAACTGATTCATATTTAGAAAGATCATATATAAAGCTGTGCACATGACTCCAGAATGAAACTTTAATGCAAATATATGACACTCCTAACAAGTCTATGTAAGGACTATGATACTCAAGTAATCGTTAAGGCCTGTAGGCCTCTTGCCATTCATATGTAGACGTCACCATTGCCAGTGAAGGGCTACAAAATTTAGGACAATGCTCAGGCCTTTTTTTTTGATCAAGGAGAGATTTTTATCGTGCCACGGGGCCTCGGTGTTTGCGGTCTGATTCGGAGATGGAAAGACGAGGAGAAAAAAAAACCGGTGGTTCTACTTTCATTTAAACCCGAAATATACTTATCATTATACAACACACGTGCTGCAGAGATGCACACGCCATGTTTGACAGTATTCATACGCCTCACAGACTTTAGTAATTGGGTCTTTACAGTTAAAAGCAAATATCTAAAACTGTTCAAATGTTTTACTAAAGGGTTAAAAAGTAAATGTAATGAGACAGATTCATTATTGAAATTCATATTACACCACTGTAATTCATCGCACCTTATCTACAGTAAGTAAATATTGCAAAAGTGTGTAGAAAAACGAAAATCACGCTTAAGATTATAATCAATTATTACCCAAGCCTCAACACTTCTGGCGTGGATTTCTTGAAAAAGAACTTAAGTCAACACTTGGAATAAAGTCTGAGATTTTTCTAAAATTTTGACTGCTCAAATAAAAGAAAACTCAAACTTAAAATTTGGGATTTTTTAGAGAAATCCAAACGTTATTTAGAATTGATGTTGATTTGTTCTTGTCAGGTGAGAATTTCTTTCAAATGAATTATTCTTTCTGATAACACACACACACCGTACAGTCCCAGCATCAAAGAAATTACTTACTGTTAACAACACGTACGACTCTCCATGGTACTAAGAATGCCAGAATGACGACAAACTTCTGCACCCGGTATGCACTTAAACCTTTGATGAAAACCAGGTCCACGATAAAAGAAGCCACCACTACGAAACCATCAAATACCTGGGATACAAATTATGTTCGTGTTTCACTTTAATAAACTGTGGATTGTAGAGTCGTAAATATGCCATAATTGCCTATAGCGAGATAAAAATCTTAACAAACAAAACTGCTCATGTAATTGGAGTATATTGTATATGGGCTTCTGAAACTAGATGTCTGTATGAAATTTTGGTATACATATTTACTTTATTTAGTTGATAAGATGTTTACCTCCAACTTGTTCCTGAAGTACTGTTTGCCACTGCTGAAAAGCTTTATCGCATTCTATAAACAAACGGAAAACGCAATGGAAAATATCAAAATTCGTGTCTCATTTCCAATTCACATCAATAAATATCCACATGCATTATACAAACACATCATTATATGACTGAATATTATATATGCGTAATCCCGTGGGGATCCGCGTTAGAGTAGGTCCTCAGTACCCCCTTGCTTTTCGTAAGAAACGACTAAATAGGAGCGGGGC